>JABTTQ020003091.1:0-263973 GCA_016081115.2 Rehmannia glutinosa | reverse complement strand
GAAGTTAGCGTATTGCTATTCCTGGCCAAAGACGATATCTTCAAATAATTTCCGCCTGTGATAGGGAGAAATCCTTCGATCGCTATAATACCATTTACAACAGTTGATGCAAATGTACTTCAAATTCAATAGATTGAACATTGTATGCTACGTACGCAAATTTATCCTTCGCACATGCTATTGCCTTCCACTTTTATGTGATATTCCAAATGAGAGGTTTGGAAAGGCTAGCAATCACCTTCCTTCTCAGATCCTCGCAAAGACTGGCCCAATAATCGCCCTCATCCACTCTGGTTGAGGCATCTCAGATTGAGCTTAAAGGCTCCTGTGGGGTTTCCGCCATGTTGTGTTCCGCGTGTTTGACAAGCTTTCATTCAACACCTCAGTTCGTATTATTCTGTACTTAACTGAAATATTCTGGGTGAGGAATATCTCATTAAAGACCGTAATATTCTCGAATGCCATGTGACTCCACATTAATGTCACAAATAGATTTTCAAAGTCTCATATCGTCAGCTTGAGACAAGGCAAGATGTTCCATATTGTGGCCGGGCTGACTTCCGCGACAGGAATTTGTCATCCGTTGCACTGCCAGCACGCCAAAGGCCGTGCTCCAGCTGGACACCCTTGGGCGCGTGTTCACCGATTCAGTGTTCTTCGCCATATCTTCGCATAGTCATTAATGATATATGTTTCAATAGGTAATTCGTGGTTGACTCTGCTAGCCTATCTGGGGTCATTCACGATGAAGAATCTGATTTTTGGTGGTATGTTGTCCTCAAATCCATTTCAAAGCATACCAGAGAGTCATGAAGAGCAGGAAACCGTTTTTGAAGTGATAGAAAGAGCACTTAGTATCTGATTTTTACCTGTATCTAATATTCGTAAAAAGATAATCGATCGCTACTCCATCGTTTCTCAGCCGTATCTGGCGACCGTTTTTCCGCAATTGAATGTGGAACATGTGTTGGATCTTTTCTTCATCCTGCACCCATTCATCCTCATCATTAAATCGCACACCTCAAACTTATTCATTATTTGTTGGCATGTTTGACTCAAGTTCGCTGATGGAAAGCCACCATCGCTTCCCAAACTCGAATGCCGGTACCATTCCAAGGTCCATCTAATTTCATGCTATACCTTGCTGGGCCTATTGTAATGCTTGCCAAGTGAAGTCGCTTATAGCCTTTCTTTGTTGCCAAGAAAGACCTATCTTGTGTAATAGCGGCTTGGAGGATACCGCTAATAATGATGTGACCATAGAGTCATCTGCTAGTTAGCATCGTCAATTAAAAGCACTGAATCTTTAAATCCTAAGCCGCTCGCACGCACTCGAGCACGCCGATTCCATCATCCAACGGATTCTTTGTTCACACATTTCTCCAATTTACAAGAAATTCGCTTATAATTGAATTTATCTTTGGCACACTCGATTGTGGATCCGGAAACAACTCACGACATAGGTGGGGATCGGTTGGGCCACGTTTTGATAAGTTAATCAATTTACCGCAAATGATAATACTGATTTTCCGCTTTTAATTTTTTAGCCACCCGATCAATAATAGATCAAAACGGCTTTTTTCTTTCTCGCCTACAGCTATGTAATCCCAAATATATTTGGTGTTTGTCAACTCGCGGGAACACCCAACCGAAAGTGTAAGATTTTCCGCTAATGCCGCGATATTAACCCCATCAAATTTATTTCTCGATTTAAAAGCGAGACGCGTTTCGATCGATATAAGCTCTGAGATGTTGTGGAGTTCTCCATTCGCTTCTTCCAAATATTGGGACTATCATCGGCGGAAGAAAATGTGTGATACCGGCGGCTCGGCTACGCATTTTCGCCCCTGATATTACCATTTCTTCCTTTCTCGATCAATTGTCAAAAGCTTCGCACAAAATAGAAACAAGTATTGTGGAGAGAGGATCTCCTTGACGAGTCCTCGCGACGGTAAAAAATCGATCCAGAATGCCGCATGATAATGAACAAGATACTCGGGACACACAACGCATAATAAGGGAAACGGCCGAGGAATGCAATCCTATTTTAATCGAATATTTTCATGAAACTCCATTCAACTCTATCATGCCTTGCTATCGAGTTTAAGCGAAAAAATCCCTTTATTTTTAGCATTGATTGTTTTTCATCGCATGGAATATTTCAAATGCTAGCGCAGCATTATCCGTGATCAGCGCCTGCACAAAAGCAGCATTGGCTGTGTATAACTGACACTTTCCTTGCTATTCGCACGGTTTTGCAATAAGTTTAAAAATCACATCGCGTAGACTAAATGGGTCTATAATCACTGGGAGACAGCAGGATCTTTCTTTTTAGGATTAACACAATGTAGGGTAGATTAAGCGGGAAGGATCAACATTATTATCGAGATATCAAGAACCGCTGCATAAACATCATTACGTAAATTAGCGTTATTCAAAATTGTTGATGTAAGTGTCCGCATACCGCTCCGTCTCGAGCTTTGATGGTGCATCTGCTTTCAGCGCCGGTAGACTATCTTCGCCAGCGAAAGTATTCAAAGATCTCATTTTCGAAGCTTCGCGGACAATAGGATCCACCGCACAATTGCCTTTCTGCTATGGTTCGAACGAGTAGTGGACGGAATATGGCATGCAAATATTGTTTAAGAACTTCAACATGCCCGCCATCTTCGATGTTCATACCGCCTTGACGCCGCCAATGGAATACGAGCCAAAGCTTCGCTTGCCACCCTTTGAAAGAAAGCCGCATTTTTGTCGCCATCTTTTAACCAATTGACACGCGCTCTTGGTACCACATTGTTCTCGCTTACGAGTGTATAAATTTTTTCCCTCCAAAATTTTGATTGCCGCGATATTATCAGACGGCTACGCTAGCCGTTGTATTTCTTGTCAGTTTTCTCTCTCGACTTGGTAAAGTCGCAAGCAACATTTCCAAAATGACCGGATTCCTACGCACGATGCACCCGGGGCTACCAACCTCGTGATAAACTTCTCTGTTATGACGCCGACCGTCTCCCCACGCTTTTGGTATTGCAGCATGATTCATCCCGAAGCCACATTTTTTCAAACTTGAAAGGTCGTTTTGTGAGAGGATTTCTACGACTTTACTGCACTAAGTAAGGAGCATCTCGGCAATGATCGCATGCTATACGCATTTGGTGCTCGATTTTGTATCCAGAATCGACTTACCCAACTAATATTGGCAAACATCGCATCTAGCCGCTCTCGATGTTGCGATCCCCACACTCGTCCGCTTGTCCAAGTAAACTGAATCCGTCGAAAACCCATATCATCAAGACCGCATTCCATCATGGGGGCCTCTCTCTAAAGGCCGCCATCTTCGATTCTCTTATGTCGACCCTGCTTTTTTCTACGCTGAACATTATTTCATTGAAGCTTCCTATGCACATCCACACGCCGACGGGGACTTGAGACTACGGGCGAGAGATGTGATGTTTCATATGGTCTTCCGCCACCCGTATATACTGCGGAAACGCCAATGCTCAATAGATCCAATGAGGGTTACAATGGGCGCCAATCGCGATGTACGGACGAGATCCGATTGGACGCCGATAAGATCTTTCCACACGAGGCATAAACCACCCTACTACCCACCGGCTTCTATCGCATTCCACAACGCGGGATGCTTAGGAAGCTCTAATTTTTCGCAAAAGATTTCATATTCTCTACTTCTAATTTGGTTTCCATGAATACCATCATGGGATCTTTATGCTCTGGATTGCAAGCGTCGAATCGTTTCGGGGTTCCCAAGCCTGACACGCTCCAACTTAGACAATCCCACTGCCTCTACGGATCAAGCCTCCGGCGCTCCGCCGCTTGATCAAATGAGCGAGGTCTCAAACAGATGTGCGATTTTTTGTTTTTTTCTTCCACTGGCACCGGAAGGTGGGTGTTCGGCCATGTGGGGCGCACTTAGCCTTTTCTCATTTTTTTTCGCAGAGTGGGAGCTTTTACGGATCGAGGATTGGCTTTTTCTATCGGGAGTATCGATGCCATGTGGACGCAAGTGGGTGTGGTGACGGATCAGCGTCAAGAGGTAAGTGAATGTTCGGCTGATAACAAAGAGTGGGGATTTGTGTATTATGGTATGGAGAGATTCTCGGGCGATGGGATGAGGTTGTGTGCTGTTCCTCAAAGTGGGCAGCAGGTCGATAAGTTGAACATTAAAGCGAGGACTGCGCCGTTGTGGGATGTTAGTCGAGAAGGGAATAAGCTTGATCTTTAGCCAAGTTCGGATGTGTTTGCGGAGTTTGAGCCTTGGGGCCGGAAGGCCGGGTTAGCGGTAATGTGGTTTCGGGTGGAGCCAAAGATGGGAGGTTTATGGTCGATTGTTACAGCGTTTCAAAGATGGGAATCTCATTGGTGATTTGTTGGGAGTCTCGTGTTTGGGCTGGCCGTCCGCAAGGTTGCCGGGTCAGCAGTGGTGAGACGTGGTGAAAGTTAATTCTGACTGATTCGCACCCACTTTTGAGAGACTTTCTAAACAAATTTGATGGGATTATCATTGTCGCCCGGGGATACGGGTCGCGTGAGGAGCTTAACTAGCCTAGATGGCCAGCTTTTAGCTTCGGAGAGCTGGGATTTGTTGTCGTATTCCTCGCACGCTCCGAATGGTGTCCTATTATCCCGCAGCCAGGGGAGATAGGTAGACTTTCATACTGAGAATCCACATGGGGACGACTCCTTGATTTTATTGTTTTCCATATAGCCAGGGCTTATATCAATAGCCACTTTTACACGCGTATTTTCCACATAACCGGGCTCTCCAAGCAATCCCGTGCTCGAAGGCGCGATCCGTTCGGGATTAAGGGGTGAGAGTTCGCTCGTTCATGCAGCACGTAAGTCATAAATCCGATCCGTGAGCAAGGTCTTCGTTATAATGATCGAGACGGTTGTTCTAATCCTGATACTTCGGCGGCGAATAAATGATCCTTCAAAGTGCCACTTCGTTGGTTCCCAGCATCTAATTTCGGGCCTCCGCTGAAGTTTCAAATTAAGAGAAAGGTTTTTGCCCCATTCCTCCTGAATCCCTTTCTAGTTTTCCAGGATTTTTTTAATACCTCAAGCAAAGATAGAAAGTTAATTGAAAGATTTATTAAAGGCACATTTTTCCAGCCAAGGCATGAGGCGGGCTTCTTTTCGCGTGTATGGTGGTGTCTCTTCATCTAGACGATAATGGTGGCCTCGCTCGTAGAAGATTCCCCCATCCGACACGCCCACTATCACAAACCCGTACCAAACAAAACACACGTAAGAAACAAAAATAGTCACAAAATTTAAATGTGAGCCGATCGAAAGCAACCTACTCCCACACTGACGTATACAAGCCATCGCCTCGACTGCATGCATCGACAAGCACCGGGGCAAGTGAAAAGAGAAAGATGAAAGAGAAAGCAAGGATGAGAGAAATGCAGTTCGACTCTCGTAGCGGTCAAGGCTTATGCTGTGCGGGGGGCGGAAACCCTAACACTAACCCTAAAAGGACGCAATTTACAACGAGAGAACAAGATCTCCGACAAGGAGAGAACTTTAATTGGCACATTTTTTTGATTCCTTACAATTTACTCGACTACCTCGTAAGTTAATTAGCTGAGCAACTGACAAATAAATAAAATAAATAGCTTCTTTGAATCAATATTAAAGTAATTAGTATTCTTGATAAATTAGAAATAATGATGTAAACGACATGCTTATTTTTGTAATATTTAGAAACAACTCTAACTATCGACTTGCAACCTGGCACCATCAATAGACGATCTTGTCGTGCTGTGTAACGATTGGCATTTCCCTAAAGAAATTAGTTTTCTCGTAATTTCATAAATTTCAATGACATCGCTTATTTCATAAACTTCATGACAATAAACAATCGCGACAATTTGCTACATACATCATCTTCATAAAGTTCACGAGTATAAGTTGTTCTATGATTATATTGCCAGATACTTTTATTAAAGAAACATAAAGTATATCATTCATATCATATTCGCTACTTCTAATTCATTAAACACTAACTCTTTTGAGCAAATAAATGTCACTTACAAAACATCGATTGTTCGAGTCTAATAAGTAGGTAGGCGATAACGGATTTAACAAAGGTTTTCGTCCTTGGTTGATTACCATATACCGGTCCTATTTTTTAGTCAGTCGACTTTCACGATGTGACTTGATCGGTAATCAAGATATCGCGACGACACACTCAGCAAAGTTCGTGCCAAAGAGACGCTGAGCCTAAATGAGATAAGTGACAGTATCGCTAAATATTATTGGAAGTGATCAGAGAGAACTGACAGATCGTTGTCCGATCAACACACCGATCCTACGTTTTCTTATTTTCCTTTGGCCGATCAACCACCTGATTAATCACATATTTATTTAAAATAAGAGATCCCTATTTGTTTTTAAAATCGGGATGTCCATCCGTCGTTGAAAAGCAAAAATATTTATCGCATATGAGTAATCGTTGTACAATGTGCATTATATCATTGATAGCATCAAAATTAACATATCATTATCAATTGCAATATGTTCTTTATCCGCACGACAAATCATTCTTGTGCGTGATCATTATCACGTATACATAAATATTTCAAACGCACCAAGTACTTTTCAAAGAAATTTCATCTTTCATTAAAAATATTGCATTCTCTACCCCAATCCATTGAGCTCGCTTGGCTCACCCTACTATTTCATAAAAACTTTTCGTGAGAACGAATATTTTGAGTTTCGATGAGATCGACACGCAGACTTCTAGCCTGAGTTGACTTACATGCTGCAGCTTATGCCTCGAAGAGCTTATTCATCTACGTGATAAGCACAGAATATTTTATCCATATTAGT
Source organism: Rehmannia glutinosa (assembly GCA_016081115.2). Lineage (NCBI taxonomy): Eukaryota > Viridiplantae > Streptophyta > Magnoliopsida > Lamiales > Orobanchaceae > Rehmannia > Rehmannia glutinosa. Next base: position 257,115 of record JABTTQ020003091.1, on the reverse strand, counting down.
TTGAAGTAGGCATTACTATATTATAATTGTCTCATGGTGATTTATGACTTCCAAATAAGATTATATTTTTAGCGTTTGTACTAGATAATAGCTATTGATGAGCCTAAGATTTAATATCGTAGTTGTACCCTATTGATGGTATTCAATTTATCAAGTTGAAATGAAGACAAGGTTCAATGCAAAATAATACCACCTACTTTAGGCTCTTTTATTCATGGTGTTTAAATATTTTTTACGTTATTTGTGTTATTTCACAATTCTGGCTTTAATGTTGTTCCTGATACTTTTGTTGTCTGTGTTTTCTATGTTTAAATATAATTTTTACCTATTTTTACTCTTTTTACTCATAGCGTGCTTTCTTTCGGCATCGTTTTCATTGTTTATATCGTTCATTGGCCTATGTTTTACGTTAAGGCATTTGATCAAAAATTGAATTGTGTTATTTTATTCATGTTGTTTCTATAATATTTTAATTTGTTCGTTTTAATACGTATCGTTTTACAGATATTTCTATTTTATAAGATTTTAGTATAACATTATTTAACGGCGAAAATTGGTTTTTTCACTCGAAATTTTACTGAAATAGTCATGTTTGAAACATATTCAAACAATCTGTGAAACAAAGGAAAGTCCTGAATTTTGGCAGGAGCATAAATTTATGTAAAAAAGGGCTAAGCGTAAATTTGTGTGCAAAATACCCGAAACAGAAAAAGCTTACATTTGCTTAAAAGTGGGGCATTTATGTCAATTGCCCTTTTCATATGTGTTGCCCCAACCGAATCCCACTGGACCTCAATCCTAGCCCATTTAATTAGATTATTCAGATTTGAAAATAATGTTATATACCATTTTAAAAATGACAAAGGAAATGAAATTAAGATTACGTACAATATGAGAATTTGTAGTGTATATTTTTTTAATAAGAGAATAGCCTCATTTTAGTTTATTGAAAAAATAATTTGAAACAACAAACCACCAAAATAAACATTTGATGGAAAAGATAAGTTATGAATGTTTTAAACGCCCAAATTCGAGTAAAATTTATAATCACCCCAACAAAAATGAATAATGCTGATTTCTTTTTTCTTTCATGAGAGCAAATGAATAATGTTATTACTGGTTTCTCAATAATTTATAAAAGTTGTCGTATGATAAGAGTTCTGAGTTTTATCATATAATGATTTTCACATTAATTTTTAATAATGACAAAATTTATAAAGTATTACATCTAAGAGTAAACATAGTAGAAAGAGTTCGAGAAGCGTGTATTGGCGTATATGCATGCATTCGCTGCCCCCGGTGTTAATTAAGATCGAGGAGAAAAAATTCTAGCCACGATTGGCGTGATCTATATTCCCAAATTGTGCCCCACGCCCCACCGCATTTCCGACAATTCAAAACTTATCATTATATGAAATCACTAACACAATGCTTCACCCAAAATTATTGTTGCAAGAAAGAGATAAGGTAATCTGAAATGTCAATTATATTCTTTCATATAATTGGTGTGTTCAATTCAAGAACTTAACAGAGATATATAATCTGCTCAATATTATATACTAACAGTGACCACGACAAAAACGAAAAATAAATTTCTTTAGTCAAGGTTTATGATTCTTTGCTGGAAAGAATTCAAAGAAAACTTTAATCAAATTTCCTAAAAAATCAACTTCTGGTGAAACTCATATATATTTCCATATATCGAGAAACAAAGATAATATCGATTTATTTTCTTCCATGTATTTCCGCCAGCGCGTTTAACAAACCCAGCAATCGTGAGGGGTAAAACACTGACTTCCTTTTTTTATTTTGATGTATGATAAAGCCAAAGTGGCCACATTACTAAAAATTTTATTTCACAAACGTGGGTCACTTTCCGTAACGGAGTCCATAATATCAGGTAATATCCTATATTCTGACTACGATATAAATATTAATGTAGTAATTATTATTAGACTCTTTAATTTTATTTTATTTATTCGACTTGTGTATTATTATATTAAATCTAGTTGTTATAGATATTAAATAAGCATCTTGATTTCAGTGTTACCTAGTGATTTTAATTGGGATGTACATTAGTCTAGCGCTGAAGTTATTGATTTTGGAATTAGAAATTGTAAGTAATTATATTAATATTAGTTAATTAGATTAAGTTACCGATCATATTTAGATATTAGTGCGAGTTATTGATACGATTTAGATAATTTTTGGTTTAATATAGTGTAGTAGTTTTATGCATTTTTAATTAGCTTAAGTTTCCTGAATTATTAATAGAAATGGAATAAAATATAACTTATGAATAACTTATTTATGTTTAAACGTTTATGCTACGAACATTGAAACTAGACATTTCTTTTCAAATCATTTTTAGCCAACATTCAATCAACTTAGCCATTTAAATAGCCTTTAATTCTTCTTGAAATATTTTTAAATAAAATGGCCATATTTAATCAATTTTTCTATCATTTCAGATGGCCTAATGCTCACTCTAATTTGCCAAGAAGATCGATAAAGCCCCAATATAGTTTGGGACTTTAAGTCAAAGATATTGTTTTACCACTTAACGCGCCAAGTTTGAACTCAAACTCTTCTAAAATTTAAGTCAACTTGTTTGTGATGTCCACTAGAGCCTCTATAAAAAGACGAACCTCATCCCCGAGGTCCCACGTCGCCAGACTGCTTAGTATTTGTGTGCTATTCGATGCGTAAAAAATATTGCCTCAATATTCATATAAAAAGGCAATTAATCCATATTACTAAAAATGCTAATGTCATTAATCACAATATAAAATAATAAAATATTATATTACAATTTCAATGTTTTCAATTTATTAAAATAGTACTACAAAAGAGATACTAATATTACATCATATATTTAAAGGAAAACTATCAACACAGTCATAAAGAATTGATGTCCTGCATTTTTTCTCGTGCTGCGCCATATCTCCTAACATTTTTATCATAAAATTAATACCAATCTTATTTTAGATAGCTCAAGTGGTATCAATACCTATTGCATGAGTGTTGATCGAGTTCGAATAATCAGCCCTTTCAATTTCTTTCTGAAAGTTATATTTGGACGGAACTATTTGAATTAGAGGGAATGATTTCAAATGAACCCAATAACATGAATTTGAAATACTCTCTAAGATGACTCGAAATAAATTACTCCATTATATTTCAAGTATTTGAATATATTCCATTATAGAATTACTTCCTTATTCAAAACAACCTCAATAAATCATTACTGTGGATCGGAAAATCTTAACTCCAAATTCATCAATCCAAATGGATCCCTGAGATTAAAAGGTTATTCCTTTAGACGAAAAGAATGAAACCTGTAAGGAATAAAATAATAAATATAGATAATTTTTGTTAATGGTGAATCAACAATTAAATCCATATATCTCAAATTAAAAAGAAATTAAGAATGAACCATAAATAAAATATAATGTATACTGCCAATATAATAAAACTCTAAACTAAATCAAACAAAGTAGTAAGTGACCAAAGTTCTGCTTGTTTATTTGATGGAAGAAAATACATAATTTTTCGCTATTATGGAAGTAGAACTAATGACCAAACAAGAAATATTGTATTCACCAAATACACTAAAACTACTTTTTTGTGGAAAATACTGATAACCGCTTGTGTCAGACATAATAAATATATGTGACATATTTGGGTGGGAAATATACCATTTTAGATATTCTTTGGTTTGATTTATATGTGACATATTTAAGCATTTAAATAATAAAATATCCTATTAAGGCCTCGCGAGCCGGGCCCTATGGCGCGCCGCCTTGACCGCTCCAAGGATTTACTATGGCTCCACCCCTGTGAGTTTTGGCTGAGAGGTGAACGCCAGACGTGATACCACTGTAGTCCTGCATGAAAGTCATTTCAAATTTCAACATCTTTTAGTGTTTAAAATTATCAACAAATATAATTTTATTAAAAAATTAAACAAAAATTATGTTTATATTTAGCAATCAATTTTACGGGAAAATAAAATATTTCAAAAATAAAAACTATTCTCTATTTTTATATATACACATATATCAAAAATCAAAATACACTGATAAATATAAAAAAATTTACATTAAAAAAATTAAAAAACAACAAATTTTCACATATGAAAACTATTATGAATATATTTTTAGTTAAATAAAATTTAATTTCTTCTCTTACACGAATATATCAAATGTTGTGTATGGACACATTTAATATATAATATTTAGATACATAGTTCAAGATATTTTCTTCAATTAAAATAATTATTATTTTGATTTAATTGAATCAACTTAAATATAATTCTATATAATTATGAAGAAATGGGATAAGCCCAATCAAAAAGTATACATATATCATAAATAATCAAAATACATGAATATAAGCAATTGATGTCTAACAACCCGAATACAAAATTTTTACAAACAAGTATTATAAAATAATGGAGAAAATATATCATATATATTTATTGAGATATTTATTTTTTATGTATGTAATATCGAGCAATCGAAAACTAGTGTCAGATTAATTCATATATATATATTATAATGCTAAGTGTATCTAAAACGAAAAGTATTTAATTTCTTAAAAAGAAAATAAATATATATATATATATAAAATAATTACCCAGCATACACATATTTGAAACCCAATCTAAAGAACATTACAGACAAAAATCCATATTTCACACCTAAACATATAATCTATTTATATAAGTCATTTAATATTAACGTCTGAATGGGTTCTTATTAATTTAAATCGCCCAAAGGAGTCCGTGCTCAGCCCAAGCCGCCGTTTTCTCCTACGGGATCGGCCCATGTGCCAAATTCTCCTACACGCCCATGTGGGTCCATCTCTGCATAAAAGATTCCTCCTATTATTCAGATGTTAATTAAATAATGATTAATTCATTATTCTCCTACGATCATTATTCGCACTGGACACTGTGGTATTCTCTCGTTTCACCGTGGCCGACTGAGCGGCCAGAGAGGGGCCTCCCAGACAACTCCGAGGCCCTAAATGCTTACATTTTTCACCTCATGAGAAGAAGAGTATAAGACTTTCCCTGGAAGAGGACTAGCGTGGAAGACTTCTCCTGAGAAGAGAATTTTGGTCAATCCAACACTGAGGATCTAATTCTATGCTAGCGATCATTTTTGCGCCGGTCATGGGAACAACCAAAGTACACGAAGATGCAAACTCGATCGTGAAGCACGAGCATCGTCGAAAGCCAGCAGCCGCACTCGCAAGATAATCATCGCCAGAGGATGGAGCGCCTCCTCTCCTGTATGAGCGCGCCTCCTTCAGGGTGGCTCGCTCACAAGAAATTTGTTTGTCCCAGAAGCTCTTCCAGGCCTCCCCGATGAAGCCGCCGTAACGCTTTTAGTGCATCGCTCGTGACGATGCCGGGTGAAGACCACCACGCCCGCTCATTGCCAAGACCCTGATCGACGACGGGTTATGGCAGGCTAAGTCACCGCTGCGGAAAACCGTAACCGCGAAAAGCCACCAATGCTGAAGAACTCATAAGCAGTACTTCAAATTACCAAACCAAGCAAAGGCTTACATTTACAGTTATAATATGTCAGTTTGGCGATTTTATCGAACCATCGCCATTAATCAATACTCAACTCTTCCAAAGTATGATGGAAATCGAGACCTACAAAGAACACTTTTATAAATCAGCAATACGGATCTCTATGACATGACGATGCCTCCTACCGCAAGGTGTTTCGCATTACTACCGCCAAAAATATCTTGATCTCTATACTCGAAGCGAATAAAGGTAGTTTATGTGATAAATGATAAGCAAGATCATATTCCTGTGATTGATTACGAAACATTTAGGCTATAATGGTATCAGATTTCAAGTTTATCAAGCGATCAAAACTGGCAAATTATAAATCTAAGTAACCAATAAAAATGTTATAAATATGTAAAACCTTTGAATCATAAGTCGCTTCAACAAATACAGCAACCCTGTGTACATAATCTCAACATGACTTTTCCAAGTTCATCCTTAACCATCACATATTAGTTATGTCACAACTTTTCTCCCGTTGGGTGCGGTCAGGAGCGCGGCTGACGCTATATTCTCGTTAATACAAGCATGAGGATCGGTCCAATAAGATGCTGCACCACCATCGCTTTCAACGAGGTAATCAAGTCTCGCAAATCAACTCGCCACTATCGCATGGACGCAAAGTCACGAAGATAGTCCATTTGTCATAGTGTACGCTTCCATCTCCGTACAATTTAATTTTTGGGGAAGGCCAAGTCAACTACCTCGGCTATCTCTACAATGGCCTAATTACCGAGGCCCTTTGCACCCAGTCGAGAGATCACGTACATCGTACATTTGCTCAGAGTGCTACGTGGCCACCTTGAAAATGAATAAGCCAATGACCAAAATGATGAAAGACCACATGGCCATAAATAAAAACTCTCCTGGGGACTCCCGGGTGATCGAATATTTTTTATTTGCTTAATCTATTTACCTCAAGCAGGCGTTAAAACATTTATTTACATTTGGTCATGTTTCACTACGTATGCAGCTTTCATTATAGTAAATAAAAGCTAAATTTTCTACTTTGATGAATGCGTTAATGGCCACACATGGCCATGGTGTACCAATGGGCCGTATGGCCAGGGTTAATGACCAGCTAGATGCCTCCTCAACAAACCTATCTTTCCTGCTATGCCCTGTACTGGAGGGCTCACTGGGGTCCGGGAATAACCTCCTCCAAACCTAAGACTCCAGAGAGAGGATGGCCTCACCGCTGGGCACTCTGAGCCGTGGATGAGCCTCTTCCGACAAGACTCTCGGATGTGTAGGCCTCCTCATGGAGGTTCCATTTACTCCTAACCATGCCCGGGCGGGACGGGCCTCACCGGCCAAAACCCCGAGTGGATGACTCCTTCCCGCCAAGACCCCGTGATGGGAGGGGCCTTCACGGAGGTCCTAGTAATTACCCCTCTTCCCAAGCACTCGTATGGACTTGGCCACCCTAGCTAAGACCGTGGATACCCCCTTCCACAAGGCCTGTGACGTGGGAGGCCTCCCATGCAGTGTCCCATTAACCCTCCCATGACACCCGGGAGGGATGACTTCACCGGCTAAGACCCCAGGTGATAACCCTTCTCGGCTAAAACTGAATGTGATATTTCCCGCTGGCCTTGGGCAAAAATTCTTCTCCCGCTTAAACTTGCAGTGGGCCCTTCACAAGAGTCCCGGTGAATTTTCTCCATGATGAAAAATATACAATAAAAAGATACGGAAATGCTAATACATGTGAAAAAAAGATGCAAAGAATAAAGTAACGATTGAGAATATCCTCGCGGGGCGCCCACTGCCCAAAGCGCCCTGTTCGTAAGGCGCCCTCGAGTTCCTAAGGGCCTCTGGAGGAAATGAACATAAAGTCTAATTTAATAAGAGGCAAACAACAGTAGTTATAAAAGGGAAACTAATATACATAGCAAACGAAGAATCATTCAGCCTACTTCGGCAACAAAACAACTTCAGCCAAGAGAAGCGGAAAAGTATTCACGCATAAAAACATCCGAATGGTAAAGCTCCTAAACAAAAGGTGAATCAAAGTTCATCAAAACCCGGGAGTAATAATTATCACACAGTTAAGATAATGCGATCATCTTCTGGGGCAGCAGACCAGCCTCTCCAGGCTCAACCCATCGCCACCGGCGCCATCAAAAGATCCCCGACACCTCAACCCTCTTCCTCCTCCCCATCCGACTGCCGCACCCGTAAGATTGATCAATTCGCCAGGCCTTCCCACTGCCGTAGAAGCTTTCTTTTGAGAATGGTGAACGGCTCACAAAATGTAATTTCAAACATTTCGCAAAACTCGGGCTGCGTTTCGAGAAATCCTGTAGTTCCCAATCGAGCCGGGACTTCCCGAAGCAAGATACGGGCGCCTTCGACCGGCGCGGAGAAAGACGCCTGCCTGACTTCGCAACAGCCGTCCTTCACCACTCAAGCTCCTTCAACAACTCGTACATCTTGGCCACCATGATAAAGTCGTCATCCTTCAAGCCTTCTACCCATCTCAAAGTTGACTGCCAGTCCCGCCTACCTATTACTCCTCACCTTGATTGTTTGAAGTGTTAGCCGAAAGTTCAGGATCTACAACATAATTTGTGCAAGCTTTAGCCAAGTAAAGAGTCAAAGCATGAAGAATGGAAATGCAAAGAAACAATGGAAGCTACCCGAGCAATTTCCCCGCAAAGGTGACTCTCATCGTCTCTAGTGATAAAGACCTAAAGCGGATCAAGTCATCACAGACAGCTCCTCAAACACATTTAAACTTTAATCAAGCAACTCAACCGTGAACCGATCTCCTCGCTGGCGGTTCACCTTAATCGAGAAGAGAGCTCGTGACCAACACTCTCGTGCGAGACTCGGCCCATCCCCGCCTTTTCCTCCGAAGGGCTCCGCAAAGGACGCAGAGCCGCGAGCAACATCAAAGATGTATCACTGGGAGCGAGCCACTACACCATCACCCTCCGGCAGAAGGACATCTATCACTCACCTAAAGAAGAAGCGCTCAACTCACTACTCGAAAGCGGACACCGAGCTCCCACCAGCAATGACTTCCCTTCGCCTTCCTTCCTTCTCATTCTCTGATGCCATCAACTCCGCAATGCTATAACTCTCCTTACCTCGGTGCTTGGTGCTGTAATAACATCGAAAAGGAAGCAAAATAAAATATACAAGTAAAACGGGAAGCAAATGTAAAGAAGAAAGGCGTACCCAAGAACTCCTAACATTCGTAAGATTTTAAACAATCCTAGACCTATAGCCTTCCATCTACTTCCGAGAATGGAGTACTTTTAACTCGTAAACCCACTGAAGGAAGCTCCCAACCATAATCCTCACATAGAAAAACCTCCTTCCACAACTCACCGTAAGGAAATCCACGTATGAACTCGTATCGAGAACGGGGAAGAAGTGGGAAGGAGTCACCCACGACTCTCGCATAGTAACAAGGAATGGAATTCGTGTACAAACAATCGTCCATGTTAGTCCAAGTGGCTATGATAATCTAGGAGGGGGCATCAGATTGCGCCGATTCTCGACTACCATTTTTCATCAATGAAAGTGATAGCAAGAATTTGTTATGGAAGATAAACAATACACGCGATTTATGTGGTTTAACCCACCTGTGTATCTTCTATTACCCCAGATATCCGGGGCGGATTTAAAAAGAAAAGAATTTTATTAATAGCTATCAAAACTATTACACCTTCACCGTGAGCACCTCATTCTTTCTTACAACACCACCTATGAAGATTACTACAATCTTCATAAATAATGAAGAGTGCCACACTCTTTAACACCTAAAATCAAATTAAGTATTTCTTACCATTAACACTAATGATGTCTGTTGGACGATTGGAAACCAACGACATAACCTCGATTGGAAGCTTGGCTAACCCTGAAGTGCGTTCACCCGGTGAATAAAGCCGGTAGTACTCAAGATGTGCAAGGAAAGACTTCAGGCTAAATACAACAAAAGATTATGAAAGTTGGAAGATAAAATATCGATGATCACAAAAATATCAGAAATGGTTATGAGCGCGGGCTCTTAAAAATCAAAATGTTTACGGCACTTAAATGATATTCTTTCGGATACGAATCGTTTACAAGTATAACATATGAGTGAATATTAAGTCTATGTAGTAGTATAATAAAAAGATGGACATACCGATTTCATTTGTTTAACAATTCTACTCACTATTTTGTCCAATTGATGTAAAAACATTTATCCCTCACACAATTCTTTAACACCAAAACATTCCTACAAACTTGGAGAAATCTTTGACAAGAGATAGTGAAAATTTTATAACAGGACAATGTGATATAAACCAATTTAGAAATAAGATAAGAGTTATTAATATTATGCTTTTTATGTTAACCATCAAGAGTTTAATAAACATGTAAGTCGTAATATTGTAGAAAATGTATATGCTCCTTTTAAAATTTGAAAATCCGAGAGCATATTTGAGACTTTCATTAGCAGATAATAAAATTGGATAACAGCGCATAAAAAAGACACGAATATGTGCAATAATTATAAAGACAAAATAAAAATGCATAATTCAAGAAGAGGATAAGAGTTACTAATTTTCATGCATCAAGTATGCTTGGGTTTTTCCACTGCCATTATACCTTCTTTTTGAAAAATGATTTTGGTTGAGGTATTTTGATCAATGGTTAACATTTGTTGTCTATTTGATGACTGAATTTCCTTGACTTTGTCGCGCTTAGTACCCAACATGAAATTATCTTGTACTCCTCTGTTAATAACTTAGATTAAAGATTTAGATTTTTGGCGTTCCAATAATAATTTGAGCTATATTTTTAACCGACATATTTATGGTTTACCACTTTCTTAATGAATGTTAAGTCATATATTTTTGGGAAGCATAATGATTCACATATAGGAGTAGGAACTTGATTATTTCTCATATTATTGAGCAATATTCGCCTATAAATTCAAGTCCGAATTAAATGATCACAACGCTGAACATCGGGTTAATTTTTGATTATTTTATCGTACTCAAGTTAAACTTTATTATATCCTTTTTTTCATGCAATCATCCTTACCAAGAGTTCAATTTTTTAAGAGTTAACTTCTCTACAGTAGTAGCGCGAGCACAAGAAAGTCGATTCACATGAATGGGGTAATATCCTTATCGCTGTGTTACAATTTCTTTTTCAAAATTTTGTATTTAAGAAGACGCTGGAATTCGTTTAAAGGTCATCATAATCATCTTGCAATTAATAATAAAAGAGATAGAAGAGTTAGAGCGCACTCATTTACCTTCTTTCAGTGCCATTGACATTGCTCTATTCCTCATCATCGGAGCGTCGCGTAAAAGGTTCATCCCATGTTTTGCCGCTTTGGCATTCGGGCGCTTTTAATCTTCTCGTGAAATTTCTCCTTCCTGGACAATCGCACATGGTGCCTGGGTTTTTTCTTGACTAAAGCAAGCACTTGCTTCTGCTTCTCTTTCCTGTTTTTATTACAACTTGCAAATTTGTCTCATCTTCATCTTCATCTTCACAACTTCCTCATTACTTGAATAATAATTTTTCATTTTCTGAAAACTGGTTGATCCCATATCCATGAGTTTTATGTTTTAATTTCTTTTTTCATTGATATAAACCTGGCGGGGGGATGAGAAGATCGCTAACGTTTCATCAAAATTTGTAGTTTCCAAGTTTATGCTCAATAGCTGTAACTTTTCTTTACGCAGGCGGGAAGAAACATGTAGAACTTGAGACTCCTATTATCTTCTAAATACCTTCTTAGTGCACCAGAGGAGGATTTATAATATTATCGCTCTTCAACCATTTCTAAACATTTTCTCCAACATTCATATAGTGAAAATTTTAATCTTTGACCAACAGACTGGAGTTTATCACTTTCTTTTGTGCTCATAGATAACTTCTAATTCTTCACACCACGAGTGGATCAATTTCTCTAATACGATTATATTCCATAAAGGCAATAGAAAATTAAAGTGATGTTAAGAGCTTCTTTGCTGCTTAAGGAGGAATATTTTCTGTCTACCATCGAACAACTTCGAAAGTGCTTGGGAATTTTAGTTCATTTTCCTTTTCACTTTGATGATACTCCCGCTTATAATCGTATTCCCAAATATCGACCAGCAACCTTGTAAATAAGCACTCTTCTTACAACAATGAAGAGTACCACACTCTTCAACACCTAAAATCACTCCAAAAAGATGTCATACTAATAAAGAATAATAACAGATGTCTTGCTTTAGAGATTTGAAAAAAAACAAGATTAGTACTGATTGAAGCATAACTTGAAGCAAAGCAGTAATCAAGAATAAACCACACTAAGATGCAAGGAAAGACTTAAGCTAAATACAACAAGATTAAGAAAGTTGGAAGAAAAGTTTGCTTCAGTGTCAGATTAAGCTTGTGTTGTTATAGATGCTCTCTGTTGCCTAATCCTTCATCACTTGATAGAGAGTTCGAACTTGATAAAGCTCCTCGAGACGAACTAAAAAAAAATGCATTAAACTGCATTGCAATCAAAAACAATCTCTTAAAATCATAGTTGGTCTAATAACTCCATAGTCGAGAGGAAAATCTTAAAGTCAATCAAGTCACTTAATACGAAAATTTGAAAGACATATCAACATTCCCATTGACGGCTGGTAAGGCCATAATTCGCCGACTGTGTGGTCAATCGGCTGGCCCACGTTGACCGGTCCACCCACTTAAGTGAGATGATTGTTCGAATTTTTGGTTTAAAGTAACCGGCTTCACCAATCGACCGGGTCGACCTTCAACATGAAATTTTTCCGCCTTGCTTTTGTTTCGCAATTTAAACTTAAAAATGCCGTCTTCGCATGGTTGAACATCAAACATAAGTGTTGTCCACCATTCAAATGAACTTCAAGAATATCAAAATTAGAAAATATTTTAAATCGACAAGAGTATTTTGACAATATTTAGACATTATTTCGGTGAAAAGTCAATAACAAAATCAATTAATATAAACATTTATCTTGGCAGCTCCAACTGAGACGGCACATGTCAGATTGCTCCTGACATGCATAAAGCCTAAGTGATCAATCGACCAACACATGCCCACCGACCCAAGGATCGAGACGAGGAAAGCATCCTGGGAGAAACAGGAAGCCAATCGAGAAGTCGGGACGCAGAGGTCAGCCAGAAGCCCTGCCACGAGTGAGCCTGCTGCTCCAACTAGCTAATATCACAAAAGTCCAAGAAAGCTCTGCCGCCATGAAGCCCTACAAAGACAAGCAGCCACTGACCGACCAACTCTCTCTGGATAACGTCTTTGACTTCTCAGAGGCCCAGGCCGAGCATTTCAGGGCGAACCTCTTCAGATTATCTCTTTCGGGATCGCCGTGACAACTCATCAAATAGCCTAACTGGCCAAAGCTTCATCTTCATTACTTATCACAACAACTGGATATGGAGAATATCAAACTCATGTATAATAATGGACATGGAATTAAATCGAACATACGCTCCTGAACACTGCCTAGCAGGATGGAAGATGCACTAATCTAATGAGACAGCCTAAAAATGTAATGAAACTAAGACAGAGAAAACGTGAAAGAATGACTTGAGGCCGGGATGCTCCCATGCAAGTGTCGCTATTTTTACTTTTCAGCTGACGGTAAGCGAGAGGTCAGCTATCAACTGCAGTGATTAATAACATTGGTACTGGCATCGGATTATAATAAATTTCTTTATTTTTATCTAAAACGATCGAACCGTGACGATTGGTTTTGTTGGCACGAGCGTAAATTACCCTAAAATAACAAAATAAAGAGTGATTGAAAGATCAAGTATGAATGAACGGACTCGCCATATTTCAGTATCCCCTTTTATTATCGATTAATCAAACCAAAGTAATATTCTTCTATAAAATAATCAACAAAGATTTCACTTTCTCTCTAGATGCATGTAAAGCCGCGATCAGATATCTATGCTAGCATCTCACTCAACATGAGATATCCAACTCAAACCAAAAGATTATAAGGTTCATGATCACAGATTTCTTCAATTGTAAAGCTATTTGTCAAGTACTATAGATCTAAGATAAACTACTTCCATGTAATTATGGAATCAATACACTGTATGCTTAAATCAATGGCCTGATAAAACAAGAATTAGCAAAGTACTAATAGAGAAGAAAACATTAACTTCAATTATCATTAATCATCAAATAAATATTCTATTAATCTACCTCCAAACCTGAATCTATAATAAGTTTAGCCGTATTACTCCAAGATAAAACACCTAGATGTATGTACTATTCAGTATTCAAATCTAACTAATTGAAATAATTATATTTATTAATGTTGAACTTATGATGATCACTTATCATCTCAATGCCTTAAGGTGTGATATTGTGTCTTGACGATCTCCTAAGTTTCGTGGAAATCGCTTTTCCGCTTTGGGGGCAAAATCAGCCTATTCCCTTGCTCGTGGTCGCCCCTGTCTATTTGTATCATTAATTTAAACCTAGTTGAAAACCCGACGACTGCTTCCTCACAGAGGAGCACGGGTCGTAACAGAGGCGACGCCACTGGGTGCTGCACATGATCAATCTTCCAAGAGGGCACTGGGCCGTGCTCCCATGGCACCCGGCCGCCTGGGTACATAAGGCCAACTCCGGGTCTTCGCTGCTGGCTGATACTGGCCGTGCTAGGAGCACGCCCCGCCCCAAGGGCTCACCTTCGTAATAACAAGCACTTGGGCCAATGTTTTTCTACCATTATCTAATTTCTTCTCGATTCACCTATCTTCTGCATTTCAATCATGAGTATCAAGGACAGAATGCTCCAACTGTTTACAAATGTCAACATTTATAATTCTAAATTAGTGGTATAATCTTTTTCACAAACAGAATAAACCTGACACTAATGCATACACAACATAAAAATTTCACATATTAGTTTCAAAAATAATGGAAAGATCACATCCAGCATAGTGGTTTCTTCCATGGAAGGTTATAGCGCCAGTAGAGCGGCAAGATCTGTCACCCTGAGAGGCCTGGAACTGATATGGCTTCGCCTCTTCTCTGGAGTAAGATTTAATACTTCTCACTAACGATAAACTGCTTCACTGTTGTTTTACCTTGCGCCTTTGACTTCAGCACTACTTAAGAATACGTTTTCACAGTTAAAAATTTGTTTGAGTATATGAGAGGTAAACACAACAATATATATCGCTTCATCAAAGCGCCAAAGGACAGATTTGTGATAAGATATATAATACAAGATAAGCTGATATTTACAATCGGGACTTACTTTCATCGCTTATCTCCGCAAAGACCGGGTTACAAGTTCATGCTGGACAAAGTCAGATTACACGGAATATAATTTTTTTATATGTTGTTTATATTACTGTTTAATGGCTTCTAATAATTAATTGCTCAAGGCTTATTATTGACTTTCTTCCGGTAATGATCGGCCCAGGTGCTGACTTTTCCCACACCTTACCATGGGGCTGAACTGCAAGAAAAAATTTTCCTGCTGTCAGTTATTAATCATGATTAATTCATTATTCTACGATCTACAGTCGTGATTCCACATCATGATTCACTGCTCATCGTTACTGACCACCGCTGGAGTGCCTTAATCCCGGTCCTCTAATGTTTGCTGCGTGTGCAAGCAAGTTTCATCGTGCTGATTTTCAGCCCGCTAGCACAGAACTTCCTGCACAAGAGTGTGCGTTAGTGATTTTCTCCTGATTGAGAAGAGGGGAAGAAGAGAAGACTTCTCCCTCTGGAACAGGACTAGTCATGAAGTGCTCTTTCCTCCTCGAAGATGACGGCTTCCACCTAATCGAATGGGAAAGGATTTGGTCCTAAAAACAAAAGATCGCCGAACTATATCTGACATAATTTTAAAAAATTATTATTTAAATAAAGACAGTGCTTTACATTGAACATATAAATATTTACGCATTTAGTTTTTCCATAGTATTTTTATTACTTTTTTAAAAGATAATTTATTACTTTTGTGGCTTGTGTGTTGAAGAAATAGAGACTCAAGGTGTGGTGTGTGTTTGGCGGTGGATCAATAACTACCAAATTTCATTTTAGTCCTTAAAAATCACTAGAGTCAGACTTAAACAACTGCCTTTGTAGAACAAATAAGTTGGCTTTTCAAACTGTTACCCACCAACAGATCAGATTTTCGTTGATAGTATAATCTACCACGTAAGCCAAAACTTAACCTGGGCCGGTTCGCTTTCTTAATAATAAGATCACACTTATTTGTCGCAGCCGCTATAATTGGCTTGTTGATCGCTAGTTTACCGCTGAAAGCGAGGCTGCAAAAAGCGTTATGGCAGCAACGGTCGTTAAGAGAGCAAGCACGGCATAGTCAATGGCAATTTTCTGAATCTTTCTTCCATCCTGAGAACCAACATAGCACTCGCTATATACAAACACGCCTGAGACAACGGATCATACTCTACTTTCAGCATCGCCTTCTTCATGGCATCACTGCTATTTACCATTTTCAGCTCCTCGATCGACCGTCACAAACTGTGAGAACATTCTATCTCAACCTTCTTACAATCCACCAGCAGAACTTTTGCTCAACAGTTTTCACGTTAGTTATCTTCTCGCGCCGTAAATGATCAGTATTTTCAGCTCGCTGATGAGGCGCTGGTAAGGTCGCATGGCTTGCTGGTCCACTATTCGTCAGCTGATGAAGCCTTCAAACATTTCGCCTTGAAATTCATTAAATGCCTGCCATGAGAGGTTTCAACGCCAGCTTGTAAGGCTGGCTTATCTCATCTGTTCATCTTTGGCGCCTATACTTCTAATAATGTACTCTGTTTTCTATGCCCACATAAATGTACTTCCTGTCATGATTTTTTCACAATCCTTTAGCACCACTTTTAGTTATCTAGCTTCAATATATGTTTATCGGTAATATTACTTATTTATTCCACTTGATCGTTCTTTTGCTGAGCTTGCCTGACCGCCGCTGACTTAAAGTGAACAAAGTCGCCACTGAGAATCGATTCATTGAGAACACAAACCAATCACATTTCAATTTTAAAGTTGATCATCTCACATTTCACATAATAATTTTAATATACTTCCTGCTTGTTTCAGCTTTTCACAATGTTCAGTATAATATATTTTCAGCCTGGTTTCAACATTATGGCTTGTATCTTTCTGGTGGGAATACTAATCGGCTTTTCCAACATCATCAAGAAAAAAAGTTATGTTGAAAACAAGTCTCTGCAATATAAGTTTTACAAGCATCATCAAATCTAACAAATAAGTTTCCTAACAATTTCTCCATTGGATGATACAAAACTTAAATATAAGATATAGCAAACAAACACAATATAGTAATATAGTAATAAAGAATGTATGCTTTGAATGGATCATTTTATCATCATAGCATTCTTGTCTCATAAAGCTTCTTACAATAAGTATCGTGAGCTATATATTTATATGTCATAATGTTTATCTAAGCCAAGAGCATATGAGTGAAAACATGCAGGAAATTTAATGAGCTTATTATTAACACTTTACAAATGTATTTACAAGAACATGGCAGTTCAAGACACCTACCACTTTGTCGCTCTCTTTCTCTCTCTTCTTCAAATTTTCTTGTCGTAAGATCAACTCTTCCTCTTCTTTCCTCTTTCTTTCTCTTTTCTTTTCTTTCATAGCCTGCTTCGCGCTGATATATCATCCTTTCGTTGCTTCCTCCTGAGCCATTCGTGCCTCTCATTTTCTTCATCTTCGCTTCTTCGCTGAAGCGCTCTTCCGCTCAACCTCGAGATTGGCAAGCGGCTTATCCAACTCCAATATATTAGTCCTTTCTTTTCCGATATCGAGGACAGTTTTTCGCTTTGGTCGAGGTTGGAGAGCCTTTCCTTACCACCACTGCTGCTCTCCTTTCCCCGACTCAAACCTCCTTCTCTAGGAGCAGATTGCATCGAGTCATTCCGTTTCCAAACGAGTGATCATAGAAGTCTCGCCGTTTATCACCGCTTACACAAGTCTAACTTTTCTCTCAAGAGGAGCCCCAGTTTAGCATATTATCCTTGAAAATAAATTTCTCGATTCTGCAGCTTCAATTCTCATCGATCCGGGCTCGATCCATCATCGTGCATAAGACTTACTGGGGTCAATCGATGTAATTCTTTCCTGGGATGGGAGGACTGCTATATCAGCTTCCTTATTTCACGCTTTGTTTTCACTAACTCCTCAAATGCAAATTTTCAATGGCCTTTCTTTTATTCCGCCATGGCCACTCAAGTAATTTTCTTTGATAGGTAGGTTCTTACAGTAGCTTGCCGAGAATGTAGGCAGCTGACACCCACCGTGGGAGCCAGATACATCAACTTCGATCCTTTTCGAATCAAGTTTCTCAAATTGTCAATTTTCTATTTCTCCCTTCAATCCCCAGGTATCCTCTTCCTTGGCATCATCAAAAGAGGAGAGATCCAGGAATAATCATCAAGATGAAACCACTTACCATGTCAGAAGCCGCTGAGTCACGATCGATGCCTACAAAATTCGAGCGTGTGGCCTTCGACTCTACCACAATAATCTTCTATTTCCAAATTACAGAAGACTGAATGCCATTCATGTTATTCTCAAGTTTCCGTGCAACTTTGTGAAATGTTGACAGCTCATATCCAATGGTGAGTAGGATTCCATCATTACCATATACTCCTTCATCCATTATTTGATATATCAGCTGTCCGCACTCACAACAAATAATTTAGCAATGTCAAGTCGCATTTGCTCGTGATTCATAATATCGGGCCGCTGTTCCTCATTCCCGAATCCTGACAACAATCCCTGCTCGGGCCGGCAGGTGGCATCCCGATTGTCCGGCCTAAGAAAGATGTCGCGGGCATTCACAATCTCTCTCGTATACCAAAAGCTTTCAGGAACTCACCGGGCCGACTACCGCCACTCAGATCAAAATCAAGTCCATTGTCAATCGTATCCAGGAATGACGGGCTCTTCCCGCGATCGTAAATTTCCTCGTGTTTCTCGGGATTCACCAATCGCAACTAACGGCCAAGTGAATTCTTCAAAACATCAATTTAACGGTGATTGTCGACCGCTTTGTGGAACCTTCCCTTGTTTCGATGAGTGTAATCGCCTCATCGTTCTGCCATGGCAAATACTTCAAGCAGATGTCACGCCTATGAGAGCCTATGACGGAGCCAAGTGAGTCATATCGCACTGGAGCATGCGCAGCACTATGTAGTCGGAGTTTTAAGGTTGTTTGCTCAAATTGATTTGCCTCACTGCCTTAATAGCCTTTGTTCTGCCTCAAAGGCTTTCTAAATGAATAACCTTGTCCTCGCCATATCATCAACGCCATCGAGGATGACGACCCGGTGTTGGCTCATCATCGAATTAAACTATAGGAGCCGCCTTCTCACCGACCGCTCGATATTGCGTAACATCAAACTGGTCCGCTATCGATTTTCATGCCTGGTGGACTCATCTGCATCCTCCTCGACTCCTAAAAGATGTAAGCCACTGCTCGGCAGTCAGTATCACTTCTTCGCATCACCTCTAACTGAGGAATGTTCTCCGCTTTTCACTTTACCAGTGGGAAGCCCCAACTTCCCCAGCCTCATTACCCTCAGCACTTCCCAATCGCCGCAGGGTTTTCGACATCTTCCGAAGGCTTCCCAATCGCCTTAGTGGTCTTCTACATTTCTTTTCAAGGCGACGCAGCTGCCTAGTGGTTCGACCGTACAACTTACTCCAGTCTCAACCTGGATCGCGACTTCGAGCCTGTGAGTGTTAACTCCTGCAGCCACCATCCGGCCAGCTGGCGCTTCATCATTTTCAGTTATTTCAAACGAGACAGACTAATCGTCTCGAGCTGCCGTTAATGCCACCGCTATTCTCGTGTTTTTCTCAATCTCGCCTCCTATCGCACCGTTTTGTCTCCCACAAGAACCTCCAACCCAGCTATGGAGAGTCAGCCGGCTAATCACCGAGGAACGATAACAGGTTACTTCCGCCCAGACGCCGCTTCGGTTCTCCGGCTGCTGAGTCGCAGCGCAGCGTAACACCTTTCTTCGGGGTCGGGCTTGGCTTGGGGTGCCCGGGACCAGCCTTCATTAAGCACCTTCGAGCCGTGAGCGAATCTGGGACGTGGCCAGCATGTCCATCGAATCACCGCCACTCCCAGTGATCGCCCCAAGAGCCTGGGAGGACTCTTTAATTTAAAAGAGGATTTGCCTGCGGCATGGCTCGACTATGCAGAGCTCTCAGCATTTTTACTGTGAGCAGCCGTGGGATCCATGTCTTCATCAATGTCATCAGCACCCATGAAGATGCCTATGTATGCTCAAGAGTCCTCGTGAATACAATACATTTTTGGATTTTTCCAAGTGCTCTTGGCCTCGCCTTTCCTTCCCATCCTCCTTAAGCATGGAGGATGTCCAAGCAGCTTTTCATTTAAAAAGGGATTGGACATCTCAGGAAGACCATAACCTGAGAAGCTCTTCTTCCTCCTCGATGAATTTCAGACTGAGGAATCGGCCGCTTGAATGATTCAGTTTCCATGCCTTCCATTCTAATCTTCTTCCTCGAATGCTGTAGATGCGAGAATCTCACGTATCAAGTCATTTTCATCATCTTCTTCGCTTCTGCCTCCGAATTCCAGGCTGGGTGGTCTTGCTCCTCCTCGGCATCAGCCTCAGGCGAGGAGGTGAGACAATTTTTCTTGCATAGGTCTGTCTCGCCTGCCTATTCCCACTGCTTACAATAACTGGTTCAGACGGCTGATGACATGTTAGCCTTCTACTCACTGAGACCGCTTCCTCCCGAGCACGTAGCCTCTACCTTCCTTCTCCGGGCCGGGTATCAAAATCACTGCCTCTCAAGCTCGGGAACGCTTGCATACTGCCTTCTGGTTGGAACCACGGATCTCAAAGCCCACCTCCGTAGTTCTTCTGACAGCGGGCGCCTTTTTTCCTTTTCTTAGAGGTAGTCAGCTTTCGATTTCTATAGCTCCTTTCACAATAGGAGGGAATTGGGGCCATCCACTATCTCTACCACTGGGCAGTGGGGTCCTTGGCCGCACCAGCAGTGACTTTACTGCATGGGGCAGAGATTCGACTGGGCCGCGGAGCATGTGCTTTCTTGCTTGGGCCAAGGACAAAAAGTAGCGCTTGGATACCGCAACCTTCGATATCGCTTTCGAGAGAGCCGGAGAGGTCTCAATGGCCTTCGGATCACCATTCCTCTCACCAGTGACGTTTTCTCTGGCATTATTCTTCTTCGGCCCGCGAAGACGCCAACATCCGCTGTCAGTATGAAAGCGGCTTCTGCTGCCGCGAGAGCAATGCCTCTTTGTTTCATCGATGGCCAATCACTGTGCCATACCCAAGGAACACCAAAAGACCCATCCTCCTTTGACGTCTGTTCAATATATTCTGCAATTTATTGTAAACAAATCAAATTGGGCTGACTTTCTTCTCTTACATGATCGCAGCCCATCACGTATCACTTGTCTGATAAAATTGGACAGCTTCTCCAAACTTCACGTCCACGCACTGAGACGATCACCGCCTTATGGTAGCGATCCTCAAAGACTCCTTCGGCTCTATATACAACTTCTGGGCAGTGATAGGTTCCCGACATGGCAACTTCTTTTCCAGCAAAGAACAAAATGAGCATCCCCAATGATGTCCTTCAATCCCTCTGCCAAAAGTAGTGCCCAATGCTCCGATTTAAATTACGACTCGCTTTACGCATGGACCGATTTCATTGTTCCAAGACTGCTAAGTAATAAATATGGAGATAATGTGATGAAAGTGAAATGCACGGCGTGCTACTCGCACTCCACTTCCAAAGCTTCCGCTATCTTCTGACCAAGATTTCATCGATAATCCATCATTCTTCGAACTACGTAAGAAACCGCCGATTTGCTTGGAGTAGCTTGGCAGAATTGTGAAAGTCATTATTTTTGTTTTCACCTATTAAAATACGGAAACTTGCTTGTAAGAACTAGGGTTTGCACTTACTAAGCAGAGAAAATGCTTTTCCTTTAAGATGAATAGCCTGTTGAGTGAGAAACACTTAAGCCAGATATAAGGAACGTGAAAGGACATCTGAATTTGAAAATTTTGATCGATATCAATGGCCGTAGATTGTAGCTTCAAACCGCATTTAATTCCCCGCATAATAATTTCGCATTTATATCCAACTGCGCGGTTTATCGCGGCAAATTTTTGCATCGCGGATGCTTCATTATTACACCACGCCATCCTTAAAACATTCCCGCTTTTAATTAAATTACCTTCGTTTTGGTCATTTAGCCCATAAATGATTCAACTATATCCAAAGTGACTAACTTACCTCTCACAGCGAGCATGTAATTTAGTCAAGGCCAACTGATATAAACACTTCCGATCAGCCTGCTTATCATTGAATAAACTATTCACTACTATTCTCATCTTCTTTCAAATTGACTGAGCCTTCCGAGTTTCCTAACTCAACTCAATTAACCCTAACTTATTCGAAAATTTAACTTGATTCACAAAATGGCTTTGTGAATATATAAGATAAATGTTTATCAAATAGATGATTCTGGTGATGCTCTTTCTTTCAACATGACCTCATAAAATGATATCTTTACATCAATGTGTTGTTTTTGAATGCAACACTGATTTTGAAAGATTGCATAGCATCAGGCAGATTGCTACATAATTGGAATTTCTTTTCTTTCAACATCATACCTTCTCAACTCACGCTCCTCATCCATAAGACTTAAAAATAACAAATCTCGCAACCATGTGATCATTGAAATGATGTTTATTGAATTTTGTTTCACAACCAATAAACCAATCTATTTCCTAAAGATTCACATAAAAATTGAGGTACTCTTCCTATCAACTCCGATAACCATAGTCTCAGTCCAGAAAGCCAATCATTCAATCCTTCCTTTCGATACCATGTTTACTTCCGCATCCTTCAAATATCTTGTAGATTCTCTTAGTCACCATGGTTTCCTCTTCGTGCGATGAAAATCTGCACATACACCTAATGTTAAAGGTGATGTCTGTCAAGCCATTGCCAGATAGAGCAATGATCCAACGATGATCTATATCTGGGCCATCACCGGGGCCAATATCCGTGATCCACGCCCATCTCGACCGATGGTCACAGATTCTTCACGAGGACATCTTCCATACCAAATTTCCTTCACAACTCTCGTATACTTTGTTTGACTGCAGAAGGTTCCATCCTTTCAATCGCCACTTCGTGTTCTAAGTTAAAGTCACCTCTCCCATCATGCTCATCTCAAATTTGCTCGCGGATGAAATGAGAACTGTCACATGCCTTCTTATTTGCGATCCAAAGATGATGTCATCCACATATATTTCAACAAGCAAAAGTACTTTCCATCTTGAATTTCAAGAGTGTTCTATCAATTATTTTCGGTGAATCTATCACGGGCCAGAAATTGAGACAATGTATCATACCATGCTTCAAAAGCTTGCTAACTATAACGCTTCTTCTGTTTGGCAGGATTTTATTCTAATAGTTTTTCAGCTTCAAAACCTGGAGGTTGTTCAACATGTACTTCTTCTCATAGTCCATTTAAAGAATGCACTCTTCAGCATCCATCGATATAGTGTTTTATGCATCATAGTGTAACATCCTTATTGATTCTAATCTTAGCAACAGTGGCAAAGTGTTCACCAAATCTATGCCTTCCTTCGCATTATTGTTTATGAAGACCCATTGCATCAATGACATTCCTCGCGGGCTGCCTTTGAACTAATTCCTGCTATTTTGTTCCTTTTCTAAATTAAACTGCACTCTCTTCGTATTTGGTTCAATCCAATGTGTGTCCTCCAATGCTTGAGATACATTCTGTTTCTATTTAGAAATGAAACAAGTGAACATAGCTTGCTGTCAGGTTTGATCTAGCTCTTATCCCATTCTAACATTTCCAATAACTAATCCCCACAGATTACTCCTACCATCTCACATCAAAGTCTAGGGAGGTTAGTCATTACCAACCGTCTTGCACCAAGCTTATCTTGAACAGCTTTTCATCTCTATTCAATCAGACCTTCCACCGCCTCGAGACTTCGCTTATCTCATCTTCATCTGTGCGAGGTCACCACTTCAACATGCGACTATTCGCGATAGTCATTTCGATTCACCTTATCGCCTAACTCATCAATATCTTCACATTCATATCAGGGTTTCATCAAAAGCCAATGGATAGACTTTTGTGACCATACCCTCTTGTTCAAAGACTTCCATAAAGCTTACTTTTAGTCGGAAGATCTCTATGAAGAGACTTTTCCCATCACCTTTAAGATCGAAAGCCTTTAAATTATCTCTATCATGATGATTAAGCATTTACATCCAATATTCAATATCCAATATCTGCTTTCCCCGCCCGGTCTCATATGGAGTCTTGGCTCGACCGCCTCGTTGATCATGCATATATTTTGGAGCGTAGATGTCGTATTTATAGCTTCAACTTAAAATCTTCAGTAATCCAAATACCAACATGTTTTCGTAACTTCTGAGTTATGTTCTTCTTTCTACTCCATTCTCATTGTGGAGTCCTTGTAGCCGAGAATCTATGAGCATTACCATTTCTACACACACTGAAGTTATTGTCCCATCGACAAACTCATTTCCTATCGTATCTTATTTTTTATAATGGCTCAATATCATTTTAACTCTTTTCATCAATGGTAACTTTGTGTGTTTTCCTTCTTTTTACACATGAAAATTGCCCATGTATATCTTGAATACTCATCGGCTACTACCGAGTGTATTTCTTTCCACTTATGCTATTTTGGCTCCTTTGGACCCGAATAAATCCGTATGCAACGAGATGTAACATCCTTGTTGAAGAAGAAGCTTGTCATATCCTTGAATAGCGATTTGATACTGTTTCCCGTCGGCATGCATCTACACTTTCTTTCTTGTACAACGATGCCCGATCCTTCGCCTGCCAGATGACTCATTGCTAGCTTGTTGATTATCTTGAAATTGAATGGCTAACAACATGCCAACAGCTGTTGTCTTTCTTTCTTTGCTATGAGACATGTGCTTGGTGCGGCTGATAGACCAATCTACCATATACATATTATTTTCCTTGACCACTTGCATCGGCTATTTCGTTTGATTGATTCATCGGCGATGCGGCATATCCCGTGTTGAATCTACATTGTAGCACTTTGTCGCGAGTTGGGTGATGTTTAATAGGTTGAAGTTGAGGCCTTCAACATAAGCGATATCTGTCTCTCAGTCCATTCTTGCTTGATGGATCTTTGTGCCTTTGATTTCCACCGGAGCTTCATTTTATCGAATATAACTCTTGCACTCTAATCTCCGCGAATCTTGATAGTTTTTCTTTTTCTTGTCGTATATGCGGAACATCCCATTTATCCGTGTACCAGGTTCCTTGGCACTCAATACATTCCTTGAACACCCAATCAAGGAAATGTCAGTTTTTTAGGTACCCAATACTTATGCAGGTCTGGGGAATTAGTCTTTATAAGATGCTCAAACCCAACTGACCAACCAAATGGTGCCAAGTGAGTGGTTACCATCTACGATTACCATGTCATGTAGTGCACATTAGCAAATTGCTTGGGGGTTTAGGATCATACTGTTGTTGTCTCTTACATCGTATGTGCATTGTGTGTGTTATATAGCGATTGCTTTCTTGGGGTAGTTGTGGTATTTACGGTGTAGTGCTTGGGTGCGTGTATGTCTTTGATAAAAGCTCTTTTGCCTTTGGAATGACCTTTTCTTGAGGTTTAGGTCTTTGCCCGTTTTGGCTTGTATTCAGCCGGTCTTTGTTGATTTTTCACATTATACCAATCAACTTGGTTTGGGTAGTTCTACATTCCCATCATATGTATTTCTCTGATGGGAAATTTCTGAGGGTTTAGTAGCTCTATTTACTTTTCCGTGTATTTCTGTTTGGGTTCTTTGAGGAAGCTCGGTTGGATTTATTCGGTATCTGTTATTTCATTGTTCTTTCGCTCACCTTATATCAAGGACGGTGTGATTGTAATTGTGCTTTGGAGTAAATGTGGGTACAACATTTTGGTAAGTTTTGGGGTTTTGGGATGCTTCATTAGTTGAAGATCCGCTTTCTCGAAATCACTCTTGGGTTTGACTATGCACAAAAATTAAATCATATGCATGCTTTGGCTCAACATTCCTTTTTGACTGTAATTAATTCATCCAATAATTTGGATGCTTTTGTAAATAGAGGCAATCATTTTTGCAAGATCTTTTCCCTCTTTTCTCAGAAGAGCTAACACTTTTATGATCTTGGCATTTTGCCTTGACTTAGTGTTCTCATCAAATTCCATGTGACTCGAAAGATCTCGGCTTTTTAGTCGGTACCGTGAGTTTTGGCTATTAGCGGTTTTTTCCTTATTTAAAATGGTGTGTGAGGATTTTATGTGTTCAAAATCTTTCATCATTTGCTAATGAATCATAAAAGACCCATAGATGATAGTGTGTGTATCCTGATCACTATCGCTAGAATCGGGAATGAGATGAGTTAGAGTGTACCACATCTTCTTGGTCTTGTTGATCTTGTTCTTTAGCCATGAGAGCGATCAAATCTCTTCCTCGAGAATCACTTGGGTAGTCACGCTTCACTCTTTTGTCCGAGTTTCTTTGCTGCTAGACTTGGCTTGTCTCGTGATCTCGGCGGCTAAACATGGTTTCTTCTTTTCTTGTCTTTCTTTCCCCAAGGCTTTTCTTTTCCTCTTCATTTCTATACTTTTGACCATGTAGGAACAGTAACAACAAAGCTCCCTGGTTGTCGGTTCAACATGTGTTCTCGGCTCTGATCGGCTCATCGTTCTTTGATTATCGATTCTTTGATAATCAACCCTTGATGCTCGGCCTATAGCGGGTGGCTGTCTTCCGCGATTTGGAAGGTGTTGAATGCCTTACGGAGGTCTCGCCCTTGTTTTTTTATAGTTCTTATTGGAAGAACTTATTGAATCTCTTAACCATCGAGCAATCTCCTGGGTCTAGGTCTCTTTGGCTCTTTTCCATCACGGCCGTTAGTGCAGATGTCTTGAGCACAACTGTGTCTCTCTTGCTCTTTTCTTCTCGGCTCAAACTCATATGCTTTGAGATCGAGAATAAATTCGTAGTTAGATGTTGTTGAGAGGTTCATTGAATGATTTAAACCGCTGACCTTCATTTCCTTTTGTGTATACTTTCTTTCCCGAGAGTCGTAAAGCTCATTTGTAATTTCTTTAAATACGCATCAGTGATCCGAGATTCACTGCAATCATTTTATAATTCTCAAATTTTTTGAACGACAGAACGGTTTATTTTCTGAATTTTCTCGATCATTCAAATTAAGTCGAAACATCCCCAAAACTCTTTGGCAAGATTGCAAGATTTGACTTTGTTGAACATGGCTTTGTCGATGTTTTGTAAGTATATCCTTGCCACATTATGCAGGTTATATCTCTTTCACATCATCATTTGTCCATTCAATCCTTGGCTTTTCAACCATGGTTGTGTACAACTTCAAACAGCAACTTAACCCCATCCTGCGGTACTCTTGTCTGATTGTGTTTACTTTGAGTATTTGCAGCGGCCCGTCCTTTATCACAAGCCACATTTCATCATGTAATGAGATAGATAAGCACGCATAATGATTTTCCAATCATCAAATTCTTCAGCATAAACATAGGAATGCGTATTAGATTTCTTTCATGATAATAACTTTGCATTGAAAAAGAAAGACTTTGAAAAACATGTTGTTAAAACCTTTTGAAAAGACATGGATCTGATTCATTAAACTTGATGCGGAAGGCTCACCCGATAACAACCGCTAGCTGATACCACTTGTAGGTACCTTACAAAATTTTCGATTTTAGTCCTTTAAAAATATTCAACATGATGTTGACTCAAACAATCAGTGTCATGGGGAACAGCTAAGTTGGCTTTTAAACTTAAGTTACCCACTCAGGACTCGATAGAGATGTTGATAGTATAACCGGTTGCTTAAGCGAAATACTTAACTTGGGTCGGTTTGGTTTTTTAATACCATTGAAAACTTAACACCGCTGATTTGTTTTAAGCTTGTTTTAACACCGATTTTTAGCAATTGGTTATTTATTAGTTGGATAGCAAATGTGATACTAACAACAAATATAAAGTAAATATGCGGGAAAGTAAATTTGTTGAAAGTAAATGACACAAATATTTTATAGAGGTTCGAAGATGGGGTAATTATTCTAATCTCTCTTCTCCAACTCACCGGAGGAATCCACTGTAACAGGATCCGGTTTACATAGTAGTTATTAGTCCGGAGATGCGCGATCACATAGTGCAAGCCCCAACTTTTGTGACTCGAGGAACTTTTCCCCACAGGGCGGGTCAGCTTTTCTTATTTCCCTTCATCACAAGTTTTGGATTTGATCACGAAGCCTCGATAAAACGATAATGGTTGGCCTCAACCTTCTACAATCACGACTTGGAGAAGTAGACCGCTTTTGTTTTCAAATGTTTTCTCTTCCAACAGTTTGAAGTTATCTCACTTTCAACGAGTGTGTGTTGGATCGAGTATCTTGAGTTTCATCTTAAGGAATTGATTGATATGCTTTGAGAATATTGCAGATTACTTGCTTGAATATAGCTTGTTGTTAAATCGCAGTTCGTGTGACCTTTTCAATCGATACTTTCGGCCTTTTATAGTGTCCATTTGAAATTTTGCTCGTTGAAGAGATGATAGCAATTTCAAATGTCACTTTGTGGTTGTTTGCTTGTCTTTGTCTTAGTCTCAGGTCCTTGATGTGGACCTTTCGTATTAATGGCATTCCCGGCTTTGCGGTATCGACACAAGTGCGGTGTTTCTATTGGCTTATTCTTTTGCACAATCCTGGAAAACCACTTTAGACACAGCGGCTTTACATATTACTATATCGAGTAATATTCCTTGACTTTATTCAACGGATCTAAGTCAGTTGTCTTCAACCTTGTTTGTCTTTACCACAGGAGTGACTTGAGTCGGCTCCAATCATAAAAGGATTGACTTACCCTCCCTAATCGCTGGACTTGGCTCTTTAAGTTGACTTGACCGACACTTCACACGCTTGTTCCTCGGTGACACTCCTTGATCCAGCCCTCGACTTCCTTCTTGCCATACTTCCGTGACACACACAACGTCTTCATTCCACCGCGTTGACTTAACTTGTAATCTTTGATATACCGATTTAACTCAACTTTTCCGAGTCTTATCTATTACAATACAAGTTACAAGAAAATGGGAGTGCCAACTTCCTAGTTTAAGTTTTACATGGTATCATCAAAATCTAACAAATAAATTTCCTAACGGAAAATTATAAGTTACTATTCTAAGAATAGTCTCTTTTATATATATAGATTTGGAAAGGAAAACCTCGAGATACCGTGAGCCATGAAGTTCAATTTGAGGTTAAAATCTGTTTTGATCCTTCATGCAACTTAAGTTCTAGATTACCCATCATTTGAGGTTTGTAAGTTGGTAAGCTGATCATTCAAACTCTAAAGATTTGCAGATTTAATTGATTTTTATGATTAAAATTGGGATTAAATGTTGATATTTGGTGTAGGTTGATCGTGGAGGCTAGGATCAAACAGTTGATTGATTAGTTAGGAAAATCTACTAAGGAGGGTTAAAAACTTACTCTCTCTTTTTCCAAACGGGTTTGTATACTTTAGTCAAATAATTAGTATTTTTAAATTCCGAGATTAATGTGTTAATTCCACTACAAGAAAAATGCTAAGAGACAACACCAAAAAAGACAACGGATATTTGCTGAATAGTTGTCGTTTGAAGTATTAACAATCCTTTTTCTGTAAATTGTTGTCTTTTTAGCGCCCTTTTTTCTAAAGACAACATTATATTCAGGTCTAAGACAACAAATATGTCAACTGTTGTCTATTAGCGGATTTTTTTTTGGTAAAGACAACAGTGTATTTGGGCCTAAGTCAACAAATATATCAAACTTAGTCTATTAGCGGAATTGTTTTGTAAAGACAACAATGTATTTGGGCCTAAGACAACCACTTCGTCACCGTTGTCTATTAGCTCTTTGTTTTCATAAAGACAACAATTGTTTGGGCCTAAGACAACATATTCTTTATGAGTTGTATATCTAAGGAACTACACCATTTTAAAAATGTTGTGCATTTACAAAATAGAACACAAAACTAATTATTTTTTATTACAATTATGTAACCTATTGTTACTACTTAAGTCAAAACATGACTTTCCCTTCTCAATAAAAAAAGCTATGACTTTCAATAATTTAACAACTTTAGAATATTGCTAAAATTGTTAATTTAATTTAGCACTATCAATAATATTTGAAAATGGAGAAAACAATTAAAAAACATCTCCACCAAAAGCTCAGCTATACTACCGCCTCTTCACCAATCGCACCTAATCCAAAATTCTCCACCCTTCGAACTCTCCGGCAGCAGCGGCGGCGGCTTATAGCGAAGGTAAGATCTCGCACTCTCTCAACTGGTAAGATTTCACTCATCCTTTCATCATTTCCAGTTTTTGGAATTTCAGAACAAAAGTAGGGATTTGGGAATCGATTGCATTTTCTATGATTTTTGGGTTTATTACTTTGTTGATTTTCTTGTGGTGATGGGAAATAAACCGATAGACAATTTCAGTAAGATTTCACTAAGATATGGCCAAACTGATATTTTTAATTTTTTTGTGTCTTCCAGAAGGAACCCACAAGGGTCTTGTTATGAATCTGCTAGGACACCAATTCTCACCGACCTCAGCTGAGCTAGGCTACCTTAATATTTATTACATGAACAGTTAGGGATGAACACCTTGGGTGCTAGTGTGCAAGTGCGTGCTAGAACGTGAAAGTGCAAAAAGAGAATTCAGAGAAGAGAAGATAGAGAGAAGAAGAAGAGAAGAAGAGTTGGAAATTGATATTAATTCTGAGTTGTGTTTTACAATTCCATCAGCTGATTTTATAGCTCAACAATTTGATCAAAACCACCTGTAACTGTTCTAACTGTCTAACTAAAAGTCTAACTATCTTTACAACTAATTCTGCAACTGATTCTTGATAATTGGAATGGTGTCGTTTCTTCTTATATGACATTACACCCCTGAAGATCAGGCTTGTCCTCAAGACTGAAGGCGAGGAATTGGCGAGTGATGGTGTGTAGTCCTCCCCAAGTAGCCTCTGAATCAGGAAGATGGGACCATCGAATGAGGATCTGTGGAATGGCGGCATTATTATGTTTGACGAGGCAGTGAGCAAGAATGGCTAAAGGATAGAGAATAACTTTGCAGTCATCGTCAAAGGAATGAAGTGTGGAAGAGACATTGTCAGTCGAACCCACTCTTTTCTTGAGTAAGGAAACATGGAATACCGAATGAATCTTTGAATGAACAGGAAGTTGGAGTTTATAGGCAACTGGCCCCACAGTTTCGATGACTTGAAAAGGACCTACGAACTTGGGACTTTATTTCCAAAGGGACTATTGTGAAGGGAAAGTTGGCAATATGGTTTCAGTTTTAAGTAGACCCAGTTGCCCACAACAAAGTGTCGATCCTTACGATGCTTGTCCGCTGCTGTCTTCATACGATGTTGAGCTTGTTGTAAATGGGAAGTGAGGTGATGTTGAATAGCTTGTCTGTCCTAGAGTAATTCCTCGACGCCTAACACATGCGACTGAAGGTAAGGGCCCAAAGCCAAACGCTGAGGTTTGTAACCATAGAGGGCTTCGAATGGCGTCATTGCAATGGATGTATGAAAGTTGGTGTTGTACCAAAACTCAGCCATAGCTAGCCAATGGACCTAATATTTTGGAGAAGAGTCGCACATACACCGGAGATAGCTTTCGAGACACTGATTGACCCTCTCACTTTGGCTGTCCATCTGCGGTTGGTAGGCCGTTCTAAGATTTTGCTGAACACCAAGAAGTTGAAAGAGCTGCTGCCAAAAATGGCTCGTGAAGATTTTATCCCTGCCAGACACAATGCTACAAGGCAATCCGTGAAGCTTATAAATGGTATCAAGAAATGTGTGTGTTAATTGTGACGTAGTGAAGGGGTGGTGTAAAGCAAGGAAATGTGCGTATTTAGTGAACCTATCTACAATCACCCAAATGGTGTTCTTGCCCCCAGAAAGAGGAAGTTGTTCAATAAAATCCATGGTAAGGTGCAACCAAGCCTCCTCAGGGATAGGAAAAGGAGTTAACAATCCCGGTAGACCTTTATTCTCATGCTTACAAAGTTGGCAGACATCACATTGAGAGATAATCGATTGAACTAAGGATCGAAGGCCTGGCCATAGAAATGTAGCCTGGATCCGTTGAAAAGTGGCCTATTCCCAGAATGGCCACCTAAACCTGAAGAGTGCATGTACTCAATCACTCCCACATACAGTCGCCCTTTGAATCACAAAATACCCCATCTATAAGAAAAAAGAGAAAGATTGTAAGGGAAAGTGATTCTGTCAGTGATGGCTTCCTGAGCCAACGTGTCCCCTCGTAAGTGAGCTTAATTTCAGTAATCCAAGAGGGTTGCAGCAGAGTCAGACTACTACATTGGCCCTCCTCCAAATCTCTACGAGAAAGTGCATCGGTCACTTTATTCTCGACACTTTTTTGTACTCAATCCTGTAATCAAACCCCAGTAACTTGGTTAGGTATTTTTTTCTGCAAAGGGGTGGATATCTTTTGTTCAAGAAGGTATTTTAAGCTGTGTTGATCAGATTTGATAACAAATTGCCCCTGAAGTAAATACGGTCGCCATTTTTCCACTGCTAACAAAATGGCCAAGAATTCCTTTTCATGCCTTGACAAACCCAGGTTTTTGGGACCAAGAGGTTTACTGATATAAGCAAGAGGTGATGATCTTGCAATAGAGCAACTCCCAAACCATAATAAACAACAAGGACGATGTATATTCAAATTTGTTTGTATCAATATATGCCCCCATCTCATTAACTTCATTTAATTATTTGGATTCTTTTTATGCATGTATGTATGAATTTATGCATCAATATCTTGTAATATGGATGTCTTTTATAGCATGGTTTTAGTGTGGTTAGTTTATTCAGTGATTTGACTCTCATTGTCTAAGTAGTTTCTTTATTATATGTGTGAATCTTAATGTTTTGCTACAGATTGAAGAATTGTGGTCCGTGGAGTGACATTATATGTTATGCTGGTTGGTGCATATCCATTTGAGGATCCTGAAAATCCCAAAGACTTCCAGAAGACAATACAGAGTCCTACATGTCTCGGAACATGTTTTAATATCTGAATAATGCCAGCATCTATCTAATTTTAAGGATCTTTGTTGTTGAACCTCAATAAGTAAGCGATTTTTAAGCTTCCAGATGCAATTTATGTGTGCGTTTCATTTTTTGGAATTTGAATCACCTTCTTTTTGTTAAGAATCTAAGGTTTGTCTTTTTGCATATTGGTTGTATCACTGTATGAGGTGATTATTTATGTTGTTTAGTCTGTCTTTATTTTAAGAAAGGATGAATTATTATCAGAGAATTCATACGTGGGTCATGCATGGTACTGTTAGTTTTGCCTTGTTATGTTGTTTAGGAACTCTAATGTTTTTATTTTGATCATCATATGAGCCTAATTGCTCTACTTTGTCAAAACTATTATTATATGATTTTGTGTTGATTGAATATAGATTAATGGTATTTTTGTTGGTATGCAGGATGAAAAGAGATGGAGTTTTTTTCTTGTTGGTCGGTAGAACTTGACATTGATGGTTTTAGTTGATTATTATAACTTTGTATAATTTTTTTCGTTGGTAGAATTAATTCATTGTTGAATTTTTAGTGGCTTTATAGAAAACAATCCTTGTATTTTTTTGTAATTTTGTAATAATACTTATTTACGTGGCTACTTTTGTAGCTTTGTATTTATGGATATGATCTAATTATTATTGCTAATTTTACTTTTTATATTATATATATCCTCGTTGGTTAATTTTTTCTTTAGGCACTACATTTAAAAACGCTACTTCAAATAGTTCCTTTTTGTAATAAAATCCGTGGAAAATGATGCCTGTTATAAAAACGACATCGGTTTGAAGCCGCAGTAAAAAAGTAACCCTTCATGGAAATTAACATCAGTTGTTTTATCTAATAGATATTGGTTTAAAACCGATGCTATTTACTTTTTTTTTTGTAGTAGTGCGAAATTTATCATTTATTCCAATTAACTTTTAATGACGGTATAATCCCATCATTAAATATATTTAATCAATAATGACGGATCTATTTCCCGTCATTATTTACTTACCTAGGAGGGGAATAATGAGGGGCCATGACGGAAATTTTCCATCATTAAAAGTCTTTAATGATGGTTTTTGGACATATAATGATGAAATTTCCCGTCATTATAAATCATTTTTCTTGTAGTGTGGCACTCGTTTCTTCTTATATGACATGTCTTCATAAGGTGGCTTTTCTCAATCTGTTTTTTTTTTCTTGTGTTTAATCTTTAGTCAGTTGGGTTTAATTGAAGTTAATCATTGTACAGTTCTATTTGTCTATCTGCTTGGTTTTAAAGGGTTTTAAAGTGTGTGATATATTTGATTTATCGTATCCTTATTGTATTCAGCAGGTTTCTTGTGGCAGTCTTGGAGGAAATTGAATCTTGAAAAGCTTCTGCTTAAAGGGAATAATATGAGGTGTTTCTATCATTTCAGATATAAAAGTAGAACTGGGGTACAAAAATCAGCACCAATTTTGAAAAACCAGAAGAAATCATATATACTAAAACTGAGAGGGCAACCAAGTCTTCTGGTCTGGCTACTATGCTGCGCAGAATACTTGAAATATATGAAGAGACAGCTCAGAATTTGAGAGTTTTTACATTTGATGAGCTAAGGCAAGCAACTAATAACTTTAATAGATTAGTTAAGATTGGTGAATGTGGTTTTGGTTTTGTATATAAAGGAACCATCAAGCCTGTTGATGGAAAAGGTGAACCCTTTGCGGTTGCTATCAAAAAACTCAATAAAGATGGCTCTCATGTATGGTCACCATCCGTCGTCTCTAGCCTAAAATAGGCTTGTTACTTGGAAATTCTCACTCAATGACAAAAAAACCTCAAACTTCTAAACCCTAGGTAATTGGTAATTCTGATTTTCTCTTAACATTTTAGTTTATGAATTAGTAAGATGTCCTTATGCTGTTGATTTTGATTGAATGAAATATGACTTGTATTCCTTAGTTTCATTAGGGGGTTGACAATGGAATAATTAAGATGGTAATGAATATTGTAATTACTACTAACCATGGGTTTTTTCTTTTTGTTTTTTGGCAATAGTGTCAGAGCTAACAGGAAAAAGAGATCGGGCTAAGAAGAAGTTGAAGAAAGCTATATAACACTTGTATATTCTTCCAACTCAGACTTGAATATGTCTTAGGTATATTACACATGAGCTATTTATAGGGCAAGATATGGAGTGTAAATGTGTTTGACTAACTAGAATGAATTATGACCCTCTAACACCAGGTTGAGACATATCATTGCTTGGTAGGAATTAGGTTTATTGATATTCATTGATCAAAGAAGGGATTGGATTTTGTGTCAATCTGAGTGAGTTAAGTTGGAAGTTGCCAATTAATTGCATATAGCAATAATTGATATCAATGGACCAGCAAAAAAGTACTTTTAAATTAGTTTGGAACTACATTAATCATGTGTAATTAATTATGTTTATAAGTCATTATTGTTAAGCAATGTGTCCACGAGGAAATTTGTGCATCAAGTAGGTGATACTGTTTTATTTACTTAGGGGCTTTAATTCACCCAATTAAGTGATGGTGTATTTTTAGGCCTGGCCCTGTTTAGTCTGGTGTATTATGCTAAAGGGGGTTGCTGTCTTCATTTAGTCTTAAGGTTTGGTGGTCTGGAAGTAGATAATTCATGCATGATGTTGAGCATTTATAATTATGCTACCATGAGAACCCGGAAGATTTAATCATTCGAGTTGCAATGGGGTATGTTTTAATTTGCACATATTGTCATTACAATCATTTTTATTTTGATAAACATTCTTGATTTTCAAGACTCTCAAGATCTCAACATATTAATTTTGTCTCAATGTCTGTTCTTGGTTTTTTCCAGTGTTCTGATACATGTCCTTTACATTTATGTGACTCTCCCTCTCTGTGCCTTAGTCACTCAGGTATCCATTCCACTCAAGTTCATCTGCAAGTTTGGATACTCTTGAAAGTTTGGAATAATTACAAAAACAACCCCTAAATTTAGTCCACTAATAACAAAATTCCAGTTATCTTCAAAATTACAAATATCCCTTGAGATAATCAAATAATACAAATGCCTCCTTGAGGTTTATGTTCGTTCTACATATAATTTGGATTGCTTGTGTTTGAAGTGTTTGTATTGCTTCTTTCCCTTTCTCCTCCTCCACCCCTTCATTTTTTTTAGTGATCAAATTTTTGTTATTAGCTGTGATTGTAATTGTCTAGTCTGTTGGGGGCAGTGTTTTGTCTCATAAGTAACAAGTTTAAAATGTTTGTAATGCATCATTTTCTCTTATTTTCAGTTTTTGTACAGTTTATGAAAGTCCCTAGCTAGACCATTGAACCTGGACAAATTAACTTTATATCCCTTGTAATTATGTGCTACTTTTGATTGAAATGTAGGGTCTGGAAATGTAATCAAAAAAGGCAATTGCTTCTGTGTTGCAGTGACTTTTTTTTTTTCTTTTTGTGTTTGAAAGTTTCTAATGCATGTGAGATTTTGAAACATGTTTCTACATGATTGCTTTCAATCATAGCTTGGAGTACAGTGCCCATTACTCCTAAAAAGGAATTGAAGAAGGAAAGAAGAGAAAACATCTTGCTGCTTTAAGTTGACAGTACCTTCAATGAAATTATGTTTATGATAACGGATGATTACAAATACTACCATTAAGGTATAGTTTAATTACGACAAAAATCAGTTATATTTAATAGTTATAAATATCACCGAACATATTTCTATTTTACAAATTGCACCTAGTAAAGGGGTATTTGTAAAACAAATACAAATTTCAAGATGGTATTTAACTTGATTTTTTTAATTTGTTACTAAACTTTAAACAATTAACAAATCTATATTTAATAATTGAAGGTTGTGGAGAGTGGGGCAAAGAACATTGAAGTTGTTGTGATGACCAAAGACCATGATCTGTGGCAGCTTGAAGAAGCCGAAATCGATGCCTTGTTACTGAATATAGAAGCAGAGAAAGTTTCTGTCAAGGCTAGCTACCAAAAAGGCTCGTAGAATTTAGGTCACGGTTATATTGCTTTAGAAGTTGTGATGAGTATATTGTATTCTGATGTAAATATATGATTCATCATCCTAATTTCTTCTCTTGTTGTAATGATTCGTGTTTGGATTAAATTGTATTCGAAAATTTTTATCTTTTGCAATGATTTTGGATTTGGATTTGTTAATGGTGTTATATTGAATGATTGGGTTGTCATGAATATTTAGAGTTTTTAATTTATTTCTACAAAAGAATTACAGGAAAAAAATTAGACAACAGAAAAATCCATTGCGAAATTGTTGTCTATTAGCAGTAAGACAACTGTATATAACCGTTGTCGGTCCGCTGTCTAATATATAAAATATAACAGTGATTCACCGTTGTCTTTGACGAAAAAAATCTGTTGTAGATATCGGTGTTGTAAAAGAGGGCGTCAATAGACAACAGTGTTTCACCGTTGTATTTGACAATAATAGACAATGGTGTTTGATCGATGTAAAATTGTTGTGATTGGCTGATAGACAACGTTTTGCAACGGTTTTTCACCGTGTCGTTATGTAAAAAAAGACAATGGTGGAAAACTGTTGTGTATTAGCGCCCTCTTTACAACACCGATATCTACAACAAGTTTTTTTCCTAAAAGACAACGGTGAATCACTGTTGTCTATTAGCATTTTTCTTGTACTGTAAAGTGTTTAATTATGTGATCAGTGTGGGTGAATGTTTTATAATTTTCTCAAATAGGTTTCTTTAATTCTTGCATAATCTCGAAATTCAAGGAATGGTTATGCAATTTTTTGATTGGTTATGTGAAATTTGTGCTTAGTATTCAATAGTTTGTTGATTGGCATTAAAGTTAGAGAAAGTTTTGATTAAAAGATAAGTTTCGTTTAATTTCTAATTTCTGGAAATTATAAGATTATTTTGTAAATTTCCATATCTTATTTTATTGTGATTTAGTGAATATTGTAATAAGAATAGGCTAAATTCATAAATATTTAAAGGGTTAGGGACCAATTTCACAAAAACATATAGTTTTGGGTCTAAACTATAATTTCTAGAATTATTGAAAATCTGGTAGTTTTGAAATGTTTTGAGGGTATTTTTACGTGTTTTTATAGTTGTGATAAGATTTTGAAAAGTTAATAAATTATTTTGGGCGAATTTAAAAATAAATATTGGGTTAAAATTTGGAAAGTTACTAGAAATATAAAAATTAAAACAGTATTGGGTATGCTTTTCTGTATTTTAGAATTATGGTAAGGTTTTGTAATCTTAAATATATAATTATTTTGGGGTGAAAAGTAGGAAAACTGGAATTTTAGGGGTCAAATTGCAAATTTCCAGAAACTATTGTGTTATTCTTAAATGTTAAAACTTTTAGGGGCTATCTAGATTAGCATTGGAGGTTAGAGTGGTAATTATGTTTGAAAGAGTTGTTTTATTGGCTTATTTGTGAAAATAAAGAGTTTTAAGGAGTAAAATATAATTTTAAACCGTGAAATCATTTGGTAATTTTCAAATAAATCGAGGGCCTGTTTTTGCATGTTATAAGTTGTGTGACCATTATCGTTTGAATTGTTATATATTTTACCGTCTTTATTTATTTACCGCTTTCACATTATGCTTTATGAACCGCTTACCCAGGGCTCATCCTATCAATTTTTGGCCTGAGTCGACCTTTTGAAATTGGGCCCCTTTGAAATACAAAATTAAAGATAACATAACAATAAAAAAAATAATATGTAATATATAAAATAGTTCTATTATAGTTAAAATAATATGACATCTCCCTAAAATATTTACATCCATGATAGAAAATCCAAATAAAAATTTAAATATAACTCACCTTACAGCTTTTGTCAAAGAATTATATTTAAAAAGTAAATATAATCAAGTTGTGCAATATATAATTTTTTGATTTTGTTTGTCCTTTTAATTTGAGAAATTTTAATTTAGGGTCTTAAGAAAAATTAAATGTGATAGTATTATTAGCAACTTGAAAAGCTACAAGGCTCAAAGAATATGAGTTCTTCATTCTTAGTGGGAGAGGTTATAACTTTTTTTGAATCACAAAATATAAAATAAAGATATATTGCATTCAAGAGGATTCGAGCACGGGTTGCTTTAACCATTCATAATTTTAAGGTGGCAAAACAAACGCTAGGCTAGACTCATGCTTTGATCAACAACTTATTTATTTTATATATAACTATAAATAAAAGTTATACAAAAAATATGGGCCCCTAAATTTTGTATTTTTTTCGCCCGCCTCTCGTAGGGTCCAAATGGGTGTGGCGTAAGGTTTATAGGGGGATTGAATAAACCTTACCAAATTCTCGATTTAGTCTTTTTTAAAGAGTTCAATGAGTTGACTCAAATCGATTGTGTCCTTGGGAACAAAGTTGGCTATTATTAAGTTACCCACTCAACCAGGACTGATAGAGCCGTTGATAGTATAACTTGGTTGCTTAAACCAAATACTTAACTTGGCTGATTTGGTTTTTAACAATGAAGACTTAAAACCCTTTGATTATTTTAATGCTTGTTTTTAACACTTGATTTTAGCACTTAATTATTTATCGGTTGGATAGCAAATATAAACTAACAATGATATAAGATAGATATGCGGGGAATGTAAATTCTTTGAAAGTAAATTGACACAAGTATTTTATAGAGGTTCAAGATGGGGTAATTCTTCTAATCCTCTCTTCTCCAACTCGGAGGATTCCACTAAATGTAATGATCGCTTTACAAAGCGGTTATCGATGCTGAGACCTTGATCACACACCGCTTCTCTTGCGACTAACTTCTTCACGAGGCGATTGCCTGGCTACTACACCTCACTTCTCAAGTTCTTGGATTTAATCACGAAGTCCTCCAACAAACTTGAACCTTTCTACAATCCTTTAACTTGGAAAGTAGACCACTTTTGTTTTCAAATATTTTCCTCTTCAACATTGAAGTTATATCTCCTTCACAAGCGGCGTGTGTTGGATCGAGTTTCTTGAGTTTCGTGCTTGAGGAATATCTTGATAAGCTTTTGAGAATTTTGCGATTACTTGCTTGAATATTGCTTATTCGTTCGTGTCATGCGTAACCTTTTCTCAATAGCTTCCTCAGCCTTTTATAGTGCACATTTGAAATTTGCCCGTTGAAGAGATAGGCTAGATTCAAATGTCACTTTGTGTCTGTTGGCTTGTCTTGTCTTGGTCTGCAGCCTATGAGATGTTGACCTTTCCTCGTATTAAATGGCATTCCTGCTTTGCAGGTTTCTGGCACAAGGTGCAGTGTTTCCCATTGGGTTATTCCTTTTGCATAATTATGGGCAAAACACTTTAAGACCTGGCAGCTTAACATATTACTATATCGAGTAATATACTTGACTTTATTCCAACGGATCTAAGTCAGTTGTCTTCACTTGATTCTCGCTTACCCCAGGTGACTTGAGTCGCTCTAATCATGAGATTGACTCAACTATCACTCCAACCGATGACTTGGCTCTTTAAGTTGACTTGACCGACACTTCTCACGAGATGTTCCTCACCGACTCTTCTCTTGTCGATCATTGACTTCCTTCTAGGCCATACTCACCG
Source organism: Rehmannia glutinosa (assembly GCA_016081115.2). Taxonomy (NCBI): domain Eukaryota; kingdom Viridiplantae; phylum Streptophyta; class Magnoliopsida; order Lamiales; family Orobanchaceae; genus Rehmannia; species Rehmannia glutinosa. The sequence continues at coordinate 216,649 of JABTTQ020003091.1, read as the reverse complement.
ACATACATCGTAGTCTTTATTACAATCCAGCTAACTTGTAATCTTTGACATAGCCGACTTAACTCGGCTCTTCCATCTTATCTATTACAATACATAATTATAAGGAAAATGGGGTACCAACTTCCTAGTTTAAGTTTTACATGGTATCATCAAAATCTAACAAATAAATTTCCTAACAATTTCTCCCTTTTGATGATGTCAAAACTTAAAACAAATAATATAAGTAAACATCAAACAAAAATACAAAAAGCAAAGAATAAAGAATGTATTCTTTAGAATAATCGTTTTATTGATCATAGCATTCTTGTCCTTTACAAAGCATTAACAATAAATATCGAGCTTTTCCTTTACGAGCTTTTATACAAGTACATCAATACAACATGTATCCAAGCTCAGTTACAAGAAAATTTACTGAGCTATTACAGAAGACTTACATCTATGTATTTGCAACAAAATACATGAAGGGGTTCGCAGCGCACTTCATCGCCTTTGCAGCTTCCTTCTTCTCTCTTCTTTATCAGCTCTCTTCTTGTCATCCTCTAATCTTCTCATTTTCCTTTCTTCTTCATCTCTTTTCTTCTTTTCGTATGCTCGCTTAGAAACAGGGTCATCCCTTCGCTGGCTCTCTTTCAATTCGCGAGCAGTTCTCTCATTCTCAACTTCTTGCCTTCTAAGAGCTTCAACGTTCTTTCTAGCAACTTCTAGGTTGGCAAGGTGATCATATCTAGCCCAATATTAAAAGACCCTTATTTTCTGGATCTACGTATGCTACGTCTTTTGGTTTTGGTCGAGGTTGAGAGCCTTTTTCACGGCCACCACGTCTTCCCTATCCTGACTCCTTCCTTCCTCCTGGGAGTATTCTCGTATTGGAGCCTTCGACTTTCCAAATGAGTGACTATTGGAAGTCTACTTTATCACCGATTGACACGATCCAATCCCTTCTCCCAATACAAGTCCTGGCTTGCGGTAGAGTCATCCCATGAAAGTAGCCTTTTGATTCTGTGAGTTTTGAATTCCTCCATAGATCCGGGCTCGGATCCATCATCAGGCATGGTAATGTTCCTCGGGGTTTGATCGTAGCGTAGTCCTTTCCGGTTGGAGGACCACCATATTGCTTCATGATCTCCTGAACGCGAGTTGATTGCTTCTCAGCTACCTCCTCAAATGCAGCTTCGATGGCCTTTCTTTTATCTGCCATGGCCACCACAGCTTTCTCAACAGGTAGGTTCTGGGGTAGCTTGATGAGAATGGAGGTTGTGGCTTCACCTAGCTATGGGGTTTCAGCATACATCAATTTCAAATTCTTTGAACTTCCTTCCCTAAGTTTGTGTCACCTCCTTTCTTCACTTCTGCTTCAATCCTCGAGGACCTCTTCTTCCCCTTTTTTGGCATCATCACCAAAGGAGAGAGGTATCCCAGAGAATACTCCACTCAGGAGGAAATCCAGTCGGCTGATTATCGAGTCCTGCTTGGAGTCTGTTGTAGAATAAGCTTTGTGAAACTCGATTGAGTAGCCTTCGATTGGCCGACACCAACTTCATTTCATCCATAAGAAGACTGATCTTTGTATTCATGCTATTCTTGAGTCGAGTGATCTCAATCTTGTGAAATCTTTGCAGCAGCTCCATATCCGACTTATGGGAGGTTTGCATCTGATCATGTACTCCTTCATCCTCTTCGATACATCGAATTGTTTGCACTCTACAACAATATCTTCGCAAATAAAGCTTTGAAGTGACGACTTGCTCGAGATCTCATGGTTGTTCATCATGCGATCCATTTTTCTTATTCTAACAACAATTCCTCTCAAGTCACCAGTGAGGTTGTATCCCGATTGTCCAGTTAAGATCCAGAGATGCCTGGTGGCGTTCCATCTTCTCAATCTCTTCACAGATAGTCTTGAAGGCGTTACGAACTCGATTCTTTGAGGATGACTCATCTACTGGCCACTCTACATCGAAATCGAAGTTCATTGGCACAATCGTGTCTGTAGGAATGATGGGCTCTTCTTGCACTGTATATTTCTTTAGTTCTCCGGCAGATTCATCTTCCAGATCTGGCAATTCGACGGTGTAGGGAAACATATCTTCAAAGACATCATCACGAACAAATGGGATCTCCGTTCTGCTTCCTGATGAGCCTTCCCTTGTTCTTGATGTGTAGAACCAGCTCTCTGTGCCTCGGCCGCGGCAGTGTCATCGACAAATGTCAGAGCTGTGAGAGCCTGCAATAGAGTCATTGAGGTCATTATCTTTGCAGCTAATTGTGGAAGCTCGCGTAGTGACTTTGTTCTAGCCGAGCGATTGATTGTGTTTGCTCACCGATCGAGCCTCACTGCCTTAACACTTCTTCGGTCTCAATGTGTTTTTCCAATTGAGTAACCATGTCCTCAGCTGAATCATCAGCATCATCGGAGTCTGATGTGGCCTTTGGAGTTGGCTCATCATCAAAATTGAATCTCATTCGAGCCGTCTTATCACTGACTTGGCTCTGAGATTTTAGAACATCTTCAGCTTTGTCCGCCGTTGGATATTCATGTTGTGTTGACTCAGCTTCATCCTCTGATCCCAAAAATGATGTGTCTATGTTTTCTTGGGAGACATGAAGGGCGCTGATCTCCTCTTCTGCAGCAGCTCCATCAATTAGAGGAATGTTCTGTTGTTCATCTTGTCCCCTACCCAGGGAAGTCTCAACCTCCCTTGGGCTTTCTATACCCCCAGCAGTCTCAACTGCTGCAGGGCCTTGGACAACCCCTTCAACAGACTCAATTGTCTTAGGGTCTTCTTCGGTGGCATCCTTTGGAGTCTCAACTCCAAGGATTGCACTTTCAGACCTGTAGTCTCAACTCCTGTGGTCTCGCCATTCTTTTTGCCTCACCGATAAAGAAACCTTCACGGCCTTCATGGCAGTTGACATTTCAGCTGAGACAGACTTAACTGTCCGAGCATCGTTAACTCTGCTCTTCTGTGATCTTCTCTCCTTCGCCTCCAAACTGCAATGTTTGGTCCCCCACAGCATCCTCCGACCTTGTTGTGGTGGAGAGAGTTTCCCCCTCAGCTGGCGCACCAGCTGAGTGAATGATGGTGGGGTCACTCTTCTCCTGAGACGCGGGTACTGTTCCCTCTGAGTGTACAGCCGCAAAGGCAGGTGTTTCAACACCTTCAACAAGGGTAGGCTTGGCTTGGGTGCCTAAATTCCCAGCTTCATCGCCATCCCTCTGAGAGCCATCAGTTGAGTGCACTGGGGACGTGGTTGCAGCAATATCCATTGCAATCTGCTGCGCCACTCCCAAAGGATCAGTCCTAGGAGAGACTTTGGATGACTCTCCGGACCTTCTAGAAGACTCATCTCGTGCATGGATCTTGATTCGCGAGTGGCCTACTCCAACTCGGCATTCTCTCGCTTTGAGCAACAGGGTCCATGTCCTCCATATCACCACGGTCGACTCATGGATGTGCTCATATGTCCCCGTCTCGACATATCTTGGATTTCTCCAAGGCTCTTGCTCGCTCCCCAGCTTTCTCCTTCTCTACCTCCTTGATAAGTCGGAGGGTTTTCATACAGCTCTCTTCATTCAGAGCAAATTGGACAGTTCCATGTCCAAGGAATCTAAGAAGTTCTTCCTCCTCCTCTGATAGAATCACTCAGCTGCTTAGTCTAATACTTCACTTGACTGTGATAAGATTTTCAGCGGAAGACTTAACACCCTTGAATTTGGTTTGAGTTTGTTTTAACACTTGGTTTTAGCACTTGTTAAGTATCAGTTGGATAGCAAATTTATCAGCAGATATAAAGTAATATGCAGAAATAAAATGCTGAAATGTAAATGACACAATAAATTTTATAGAGGTTCAAAGATGGGGTAATTCTTCTAATCCTCTCTTCTCCAACTCCTGGAGGAATCCACTAAGTATTGATCAGAGTACAAAGTGGTTATCAGTCCAGATGCAAGTCTTGATCACACAGCTGACTTGATCCTTTGGGACTCAGTCTGGAGATGCCTTGGTCACGCAGCTGGCTTCTCGTACGACTCAGCTTCTTCACAGGGCAGCTGCCTTGCTACTACAGCTCACTTGCTCAAGCTTCTTGGATTTGATCACGAAGCCCTCCAATAACTTGAGATGGGTTCGACCTTGAACCTTTCTACAATCCTCCTTGGAGTGTAGACCCCTTTTGATTCTTCAAAAGATTTCCTCTTCAACAGTTTGAAGTCGTCTTTCCTTCACAGCTCAGTGTTGGATTGATTTCCTTCGATGTTTAGGCTTGAGGATTATGCTTGAATAACTTGAGAATATTTTTCAGGTTACAGTTCTTGATAATTGCTTGAATGTTCGTGGTTCAGGTAACCTTCTCTCAAAGTGATTCCTCAGCCTTTTATAGTGTTCTTTCAAAAATCTGCCCGTTGAAGAGATAGGCTGATTTTCAAAAGACACTTTAGTTCGTTGGCTTGTCTTGTTGCAGTCCTCGATGTTGACATTTCCTCGTATTAAATGAATGTCCAGCTTTTCAGAGTCTGACACAGGTGCAGTGCTTCCCATTGGTTCATTCCTTTTGCACGCTTCTGGGACTGAGCACTTTAGACATGGCATCATGGAAGTATTACTTATTTAAGTAATCTTCTTGACTTCTGTGCAACGGATCCTTTTCAGATGTCTTGACTTGATCAGCTTCTTTCAACTTTCCCTGTGTGACTTGAGTCGCTTCAATCATTGATGACTCATCCACACTTCAACTTGAGACTTGACTATCTTGAGTTGACTTGACCGACTTCACACAGCCTATATCCCAGTGATACTTCTCCAGTCGAGTTCTTGTCTTCTCTTCCTTGCCATACTCAGCTGTTTCACAGCGGGGTCTTTCCTCTAGTCTTGATTGACTTCTTGCATATCCAGGCATAGGCGACTTGACTCGGCTAAATACGCATTATCTATTACAATGCATTTTACAAAGAAAATGGGGTGCCAACTTTCTAGTCTAAGTTTTACATGGCATTCATCAAAATCTAAACAATAAATTTCCCAACAATTTCCCCCTTTTTGATGATGCCAAAACTTAAAACATACATTCAAAATGTAAATAGCAAAGATACATACAGACAATGTAGAATCAGAGAATGTATGCGTAGAATCGATCTTTTATTGATCATAACATTCTTGTTCTTTACATAGCCAATTTACAATGTGTATCGAGCAAACATTCAAATCTATATCTAAGCAAGTATAGAATTTTCATAACTTTTATTCAATGTACGAAGACTTACATACATATGCATTTACAACAGTAAAGTACATGAAGGGGTAGGCAGCAACACTTCATCTCCTTCGCTGCTTCCTTCTTTTTCTTCTTCACTCTGTTTCTTCTTGACTCTTTTCCTCTTCTTCTCATCCTCGCTTGCTTTCTTTTTCTCATAAGCTCTTCTAGCAGCCTTCATCCTTTCTTTTCCTTTCTTGTTTTCTCGACTCTCTTGCCACATGCTCATCTTGTCTCTTATTTTCACTTCAATTCTCTTTACATATTCAAGATTCTTCCGCCACTTCCATGTTGGCTACTTCATCAAATCTCAGCCCAATAGATCCTCATTTCTTTCCCCGGATCTATGTATTCGATGTTTTTGGGCGGAGGTCTTGGTATGAAACCTCTTCCTCCATCAGCCGCTTCCTCTTCTTTCCTTCAGGCGTGTCAGACGGGAGCCTTTTCTTCTCTCGGTGACTTCTATCGCTCGAAGTCTGCATTGCCGCTCTTGCCTTCTTCTTATCAAATTCTTCGCACAACTTAAGGCCTTTTTCCCAAGATAAGTCCCGTGGCTTGGGCCATGGACATGTTTTCAAGTATCCCTCGATTCGAGCGTTTTGAATTCATCAACCGATCCGGCTCGCTTCCGACGCGTGAAATGGCATCGGTGTCTCTACCGGAATGCCTCCATATTCTTTCAAGATGTCCATCGCACGGGCATCCATTTTTCTTTCGACCTCCTTTATCTCTCGCTTCTACAACTTTTCTCTTCTCGCACATGGGCACAAAGCAGAGTGTTGGAGCGGCAGAGTCACCGTAGTTTGCTTGATTATGCCACCAGTGACAAGTCCCTATTGAGGGTTCTAGCAACCATTAAAGTCATGTCTTTCGAACCTTCCTCTCAACGGATTTTCCCTTTTCTTTTCTCCGAGCTTCAAATGCCTTCACTTTCACAAAAATGCTTCCTTCAACTCCAGGACTCTTCCAACTTTTTTCTTTAGGTATTCCTCTTCCCCCTTTTTGGCATCATCGAAGGAGAGAGGAACCCCCGGGAACAAACCAAATAGCATGAAGTCGAGGCGGGTGATGGCCGAGTTATGCTTTGAATCACACTCGTATGTCGTATCTTTTTAATTCGAGCGGGTGGCTTTTGATTCACCGCCACTCAGCCTTCATTTCACCATTAGAAGGCCGAATTTATTTTCCATATTCTCCTCGACGCTAAAACTCTTTCTTGTGAAATTCACGTAGCAATTGCATTTCTGTTGTGAGATTCATGCATTCTATCAATGTTTTCTTGCATCCTTCTCTTCATATCAACATTATCGCCTGCTCCATCAAAGATCTTATTGTACAATGCTTTGAAGTATCGGACTTGTTCCACACACATTGTTTGATGTTGTTGCCACCATTGCCGGATTCTCCCACTATTCCACGCAAATCGGCCGTAATGGTTGCATCTCTCGCTATCCAGTCTCATATCCAAACAGGCATGGTGCCTCTCCATCTTCTCAATTTCTGCAAAAATTGCCTTGAAGACTTCCCCGAACCTCGGATGTTACCTCCGTCTCACCAAGCGGCCAAGCGCCAAAGTCAAAATCACTGACTATGGTGTATGTGGGAAGAATCGGATCAGCTTGTGGAAGCGTCTTCGCTCTTGATTCTTCAAATGAGATCACCACCTCCGGTGAGAAGGGAAATGTCTCTTCAAACGCATCATCACGGACATAGGAATGTGTTCAACAGTGACTCATGGCCGTGATGTGCCTTGTTGGGTCGATTCTCTGCCGACTTTGGGAGCCTCGCGCAGACGACTCTATTGTAGCCGGGCCTCGGTGTGATGATTGGCTACCGATCGAGCCTCACTGCTTCAACAGCCTTCCTCGGTCTCGGTGGTTCATTTACTTTATTTTTCGGGTCCTCGGCCGCACCGCAAAACTTCATCGGAAGAATCATCATGAAATTGAAAAACTTGACGAGCAAATTTGAATTCTCGCTTGCTCGTCTTTGGGAAGAACATCCTCACCGAGTCTTTTTAACAGGGGAAGACTCGGCTTTCATCTTCACCCTCGGATCCCGGAAAAGATACATCGGGGTTGTCTGGGAATCATGAAGGGCACTTATCTCCTTCTCGGATGCATCAATGATAATCGTAGGGATGTTCTCAAGCGTCTCGCTTTCTTTACCCGGGAAGTCTCAACCTCCCGCAGCCTTCGTTCCCTCGCAGCCTCAATCAAGCAGCAAGGCTGGACACTCCTTCGGCTGCACTCACTGCCTTAGGGTCTTCTCGAGATGGCATCCACAGAGTCTCAACTCCATGGATTGCACTTTCATTGCCCAGTGTTAACTCCCTGGTAGATCCATCCTTTGCCTCGATCCGCATCAACAGCGTCATTGGCCTCGCAGAAGCTTGGCACTTGCACCGAGACAGCCAACTGCTCGAGCCTTGTCAAGGTGACAACATGTTGTGTTTCGATAGTTGTTCCTTCTCCACTTCGCCTCCTAGATTCTTGGTGGAGTCATCTCACAGCAACCTCCAACCTAGCCGCAGCGGAGGGAGTTTCCCCTCCGGCACACCACCAGTGACTTGATTGGGGTCACTCTTCTCCGACTCCCTTGTTTCCTCCGAGTATTCACGTTGGGGCGGTGGTAAGACACCTTCAACAAGGGTTGGCTCGACTTGGGTCCCCAATTTCCCAGTTTCATCGCCATTTCCCTTAGATCCATTTTCCGAGTGAGCTGGGGAAGTGGTGGCAGCAATGTGTGATGCGATCTGCTGGACCACTTCTAATGGATCGATCTCCAGCTGAGACTTGGAAGACTCCCCAGGTCCTTCCATCAGCTGTTTTTCTTGCAGCTCCCTGGATTCCCGCATGGCTTGCTGCATTTCCAACTTTTCCGTCGCAGCAACGGGATCCATGTCTTCATCATCCTCGGATAGCACATCAAAGTGAGGGTAAGCGTGCTCGAGAGTTCCAGTAAGAGAGCACATGTTCGCCTTCTCTGCTGCTTCTGCTTCCTCAGCTGCTCTGGCTTTCTCCTTTTCCTTGCATATGTGGAGAATATTTATACAATTTTCCTCATCCAGAGCTTGAAGCACGGTGGTAACTTGAAGGAATTCGAACAACTCTTCTTCTTCTAAGATAAACTCGTGGTGTTCAATTGAACCTTGAGTGGCTCGACCTTCCATTTTCTCCATGCCCTCGGGCGATTACGAATATCCGGATACGAGGGGACAAAGATGATGACATCATCATCACTATCATCGACGCCTTGTTCGCAGCTTGCAGGAATGGAAGGAGCAAACTTTGTCTTTTTCACCCTCAAGAAAGATCGGGCCGCAGCGGAGAGACAACCCTTTCAAATAGGATTTCGGTTGTCTCGGCGCTTCTTTTCTCCTCACTTTGCCCCGACTACAGTTGGGTCTTCGACTTGCCTCTGCTGATCGGCCTCAGCAGACTTGGCGGTTTCATCAATAGCTTCTGGAGATTCTATTTCTCCAGCAGTCTCAGTGATCTTTTCCAGCTGAGTGGCAGACTCAGCTGTCTTCTCAAGCTCTGAGAGCTTGGAAATCCTCTTTCTTCTCTTTGTCCTTACCAGAGGGATTGCTGGTTCGGATTTTTTTTCTTCTTCTGATCCCTTGGCGGCGGGGGCCGGTGCATCTTTCTTTGTTTGAGGAGCTGCCTTTCTAGGTTTGGCAGTCCTCTTCTTTTTGATGATTGGAGAAGGTATTTGTGGTTCCTTCTCTCGTCATGGTCAGAGGGCGGGGAGACACTACCGCAGGGGCGGGTGACTCGGCTGCAGGGGGCAAGTGCGGTTGTTTTTTTTTTCTTTGGGCAAAGATCTTCTTCCACTCGCATGGGCAAATTTTCTTTCTTCTTTAGAGGGGAAGAGATGTTGTTTCTTCCGATCACCGATTCCCCTCGCTTGTATCCGCCCTCTTGGCGTAAACTCTCTTCTGAGCTCCTGACAAGTTGGCCCTAAACATTTTCTTATTGACATGGAACGCCTTTCCATGTCGGAGTGGAACTCCTTTAACCTCCATCAACCGGCCAATTACAAGGCCGTACCCCAGAGACCCTCCAAACGACCCATCATTCTTGAAGGTCTTATTCCCAACATTCTGGCAGAGTCTGCTGTAGACGAATTATGCCCAGTTGACTTTCTTCTCCTCCATGATCGCAGCCATGACGACCAGCTTGGTTTTGGACAGCTGATTAAAGCTTCCAAACTTTATGTCTACACACTTGGCAACAATATCCAGCAACTTATGGTAATCTTCCTTCAAAGCTTTTCTTGTCTCGTGTAGACAACTTTAGCAGCACATTCAGGTTTGGCCACCTCCTTCCACGCAGCAGCCAGATTTACATCGGCCTCATAGATCTCCGGCACTCCTTCCGACGGCAGTAAACAGTGCTCCGCGAGATCCTTAGCAGTGATTGTAAGTTCCTTTCCATGAACAGAAGACTTGATGCCCTCATCGTGAACTTCAGCGTTCACGTAGAACTGGGCGACCTCTTCCACATACGTCATCTGAAACTCCATCGTGAGAAAGGGTTTCAGTCCAGATTTCTCCATTTTCTCAGCTATCTTCTTTACAAGGATTTCATCGGACCCTTGTTTAATCATTCCTTCAAAATCCACTGTAGAACCAGTGTGGATTTGTTTTCCCAACTTGACGAAATCATAAGTAGGTGCCATTTTTCTGAGTTTTACCGAACAAAACTTAAGAAATTCGCTTTGAAGATTGATAGGGTTTTGAGATAAAGATGTCTTCTTTGCTTTTTAGAGAGATGAACAGTTTGAGTAATGTGAGAGAGAAACTGGCAAAATGGTATATATGTGGGTTATGAAAGGACGTGATTTCGGTTTTTGAATTTTGATCAAAATCGACGGTTCAGATTCAACACGCCGAATAGCATTTAATTGCCCGCATTTAATGCGGCAGCATTTATATCCAATCATATGCTTTGTCGTGCAGCTTTTTGATCTGCATTCATTATTATTACCGACGCTATCTTAAAACATTCCCGCTTCTTAAAACGATCATGCGTTTTTGTCATTTTGCTCATTAATGACTCACTTGCATCTTAGCCGATTCGACTCTTCTTCTTTTCTCTTCACATAGTGACTCAAATTGTCGCCTAACTCAATACAGCTGACTGCCCGACACGGCTGATTCACTTAGCTGATTCACGAACTCTGCTCTGTTTTCATCTTCTCTCGTTCCATCTCTTTTCTTTGAGTCTTTTGAGTGTCAACTCAGCTCAATCAACCCTAGCTCATGCTTAAGCTCTTCGAATCTTGATTCACAGAGTGGTTTTGTGAAGATGTCAGCTAACTGTTTATCAGTTGAGATGTATTCCAAAGTGATGTCTTTCTTTTCAACATGATCTCTTATAAAATGATATCTGACATCAATGTGCTTTGTTCTTGAGTGCAACATGGATTCTGAGTGATTGCAATAGCACTTGTGTTATCACACATAATTGGAATCTCTTTTTCTTCAATATCATAATCTCTCACCATTCTTTGTCTCATCCATAAGACTTGGGCACAACACTTCCCGCAACTATGTATTCTCGCTCACCGTGGATGTGGCTATTGAGTTTTGCTTCTTGCTAAACCAGAAACCAACCTATTTCAAGCATTTGACATGTACCGGGGTACTTTTCCCCGTCAACTCTACATCCAAAGATAGTCGAATCCGAGTATCCAATTAGCTTGAATCCTCCTTCCTTTGGATACCATAAGCCAACTTCCTGGCATCCCTTCAAATATCTTAGGATTCTCTTGGCTGCAGTCATGTGGCTTTCTTTAGGTGCAGATTGGAATCTGGCACATACACCTACTGAAAAGGTTATGTCTGGCCTGCTGGCTGTTAGATAGAGTAGTGATCCATGTCCATCTTGACTGATGTATTCATTGGTATTTTCACAGAAGATTTCTCTTCCATACCAAATTTCTTCATTAAATCCCTGGTGTACTTTGTCTGACTTATGAAGGTTCCATCCTTCAGCTGTTTGACTTGAAGTCCTAGAAAGAATGTTAATTCTCCCATCATGCTCATTTCAAATTTGCCTTGCATGAGATTTGAGAATTTATCACACAACTCTTTGTTTGTGGATCCAAAGATGATATCATCCACATATATTTGAACAAGCAGTATACTCTCTCCATCTTGAATTCTGAAGAGTGTTCTATCCACCTTGCCTTTGGTGAATCCATTATCTGTCAGGAATTGAGATAATGTATCATACCAAGCTCTTGGTGCTTGCTTCAAACCATATAGAGCTTTCTTGAGCTTGTACACCTTGTCTCCAATGGACTTTTGTTCAAAACCTGGAGGTTGTTCCACATAGACTTCTTCCTCTAATAGTCCATTTAAGAATGCACGTTTCACATCCATTTGATAAACTGTGAAGTTCTTGTGTGCAGCATAGGCAAGAAACATCCTTATTGCTTCTAATCTTGCAACAGGAGCAAAGGTTTCATCAAAATCTATTCCCTCTTCTTGGCAATACCCTTTGGCTACCAATCTTGCTTTGTTTCTTACCACGATCCTTCCTCATTCATCTTGTTTAAAATACCCATTTTGTGCCAATGACATTTTGCTGAGTTGGCCTTTGTACCAATTCCCATACTTTGTTTCTCTCAAATTGATTCAGCTCTTCTTGCATGGCCTGAATCCAATGTGTGTCATCCAATGCTTGTGACACATCTTTTGGCTCTAATTGAGAAATAAAACAAGTGAACATTGCTTCTTCTTGAGCTCGATCTGCTTCTCACTCCATCTCTTATATTTCCAATGACTAATTCTCGTGGATGGTCTCTCGGCCATCTCACATCAGTTGAGTAAGTCACCGGATTCGATCGTCTTGCAACCGATGTGTTGCCTTGAGCAGCTCTCTCATCATCACTTAGCCGTTGGACTTTCCACTGTCTTTGAGATTCACTATCTCATCTTCATCTTGGTTGATTGCTCCGACTTTCCCTTCAACATAGGGACTCTTCGCATAGTTGGGTGATTTAACTTATCAACTAACTCTTCAATGTCTTCTCCATTCACATTAGGTTCATCAAAAACCACATGAATAGACTCTTCTTGTGACCATAGTCCTTTTGTTCAACACTCTATAGGTTTTGCTCTCAGCTGAGTATCCCAGGAAGATGCCTTCATCAGCTTTAGCATCGAAAGCCTTTAGATTATCCTTGCCATTGTTGTGGATGAAGCATTTACATCCAAATATTCTAAAGTATCCAACATTTGGCTTTCTCCCCCATCCATATTTCATAGGGAGTCTTTGTCACCGTCTATTTATCATGCATCTATTCTGAGTGTAGCATGCAGTATTGATAGCTTCTGCCCAAAATCTTTTAGGCAGACTAGCTTCAGCTAACATGGTCCTTGCAGCTTCCTTGAGTGTTCTGTTTCTTCTTTCAGCTACTCCATTCTGCTGTGGAGTCCTTGCTGCAGATAACTCATGAGCAATGCCATTTTCAACGCAATACTGAGTTATTATTCCATTGACAAACTCAGTTCCTCTATCAGATCTTATTTTTATGATGGTTTGGCTTTTCTCATTTTGAATTCTCTTCATCAGTTGTGGTAACCTTTGCAAGGTTTCCTTCTTTTTGCACATAAAGATTGTCCAGGTGTATCTTGAATAATCATCTACCACCACTAAAGTGTATTTCTTTCCACTTATGCTGGCTGGTTCAACAGGACCAAATAAATCCATATGCAGCAAATGTAGTATTCTTGTTGATGAAGAATTGGACTTCTCTTTGAATGATGATTTGATCTGCTTTCCCATCTGGCATGCATCACATACACTTTCCTTCTTGTATATTGAGTCCGGAAATCCTTCAACAAGATGACTCCTTGCAAGCTTGTTGATTGTCTTGAAGTTCAGATGACTCAGCTTTTTGTGCCACAGCCAACTTGATTCGGCTGTACTCTTTGCTAGCAGACAAGTGCTTGGTGTTGCAGTGGACCAGTCCACCACATACATATTCTTCTTCCTTGATCCTTGCAGCACTACTTCATTTGTTTCAGCATCCTTGATTTGGCACACTCCCATATTGAATCCAACATTGTAGCCTTTATCACAGAGTTGGCTGATGCTTAACAGGTTGAAATTTAGGCCTTCAACGTATGCAACATCTGTGATTTCCAATCCATTTTTCTTGATGGATCCAGTGCCTTTGATTTCCCCTGGAGCTTCATTGCCTCCAAATATGACTTTTTTGCGCCTCTAATCTCCTTGAATTTTGACAGATTATTCTTGTTTCTCTGTCATGTGTCCGGAATGCACCACTATCCATGTACCGATTCCTTGGCATTTAGCCGTTCCTTGAACCTCGCAATCAAGGAAATTAGTTTTTAGGTACCCATGCTTGTCCGGTCCTGGGGTTAGTCTTTGTAAGATGATCCAACCAACCTATAGCCAAATGACTTGACTCTAAGAGGTTGCCATCTATCTGTGCCATAATCATAATTTACTTTGGCAAATTGCTTGGGGGTTTTCGGTTCATACAGTTGTCTCTTTTGTCTGTATGCCTGTGTGTGTTTTTAGCAATTTCCTTCTTTGGGTAGTTGTGATATTTCTGAGTGTAGTGCCTGGGTGCATATGTGTGCTGATAATAGCTCTTTTGCCTTTGGAATGGCCTTTGCTGAGTTCTAGGCCTTTGCCATTTGGGCTTATATTCCATAGGTCTTTGATGATATTTCACATTATTCCAATCAGCTTGGCTTGGATAGTTTCTACCATTCCCATCATATTTGTTTCTTTGATAGAACTTCTGGGGATTTTGGTAGCTCTGTTTCTTCTTTACTGAGTACTTTCTGCTTGGAGTTTGCTTTGAGGAACTCGCTAGATTTCTTCTCACTGCCCTCTCAAAGACACTCAATCATTTTCCTTTCCCTTTATATCCAAGGCCAGTTTGTTTGTGATTGTGCTTAGGAGTGAATGTGGGTGCATCCTTTGATGTCTTGGATTTTTGAGATGCTTCATTGCTTGAAGATCCTTTTTCCAAGATTACTCTGGGAGTTTGACTATGCACAAAGGAATTGAATCATATGCCTGTCTTGTCTCCACATTCTTTTTGACTCATGATGAGGTCATCCAATGATTTGGATGCCTTTGTAAATGAGGCAATCACATTTTTAAGATCATTTTCTCTCTTTTCAATAGCAGCTATCTCTGCTGTTAGTTTGGCATTGTTAGCCTTCAGCTCTTTGTTCTCATCAGCTATGTGACTTAGAGTACTCGACTCCTTAGTCACCGTGAGTTTTGGCTTTGAAAGGTGCTATTTTCCTCATTTAAAATTGTGTGTGAGGATTTAATGTGCTCAAAGTCTTTCATCATTTTGCCTAATGAATCATAAAGATCAGTGGGCGATGAAGTGTGTGTATCACAATCACTATCACTAGAATCTGAGTGAGATGAGTTAGAGTGTACCTCATCTTCATGTTCTGATTTATCTTGTTCTTTGGCCATCAGACAGATCAAGGCTTCTTCTTCAGAGTCACTTGAGTAGTCATCTTCACTACTCTCTGAGTCAGCTGTTTCTTTAGACTTAGCTGTCTCAGCTGTCTCTGCAGCCAACATTGCCTTTTTCTTTTCCTGTCTTCTTTCTCTGAAGACTCTTCTTTCCTCTTCATTTCTGTATTTATTGACTGCTGGGTATGGACAGTCAATAGCAAAGTGTCCTGGTTGTCTGCAGTTCCAACACAGGTTCTCAGCTTTTTGATCAGCTCTTTCCGTTCTTGGATGATCAGCTCTTTGGTATTCAACCTTTTGATGCTCAGCTCTCTTGAGAGGCCTGTCTTCCCTTGACTTGAAGGGTGCTGAATGTCTTCTTGAGGTCTCGCCCTTATTCCTGTTATAGTTCTTATTAAAGAACTTGTTGAATCTTTTAACCATCAGGGCTATTTCCTCCTGGTCAATGACTTCTTTGACCTCAGCTCTCTTGCCATCCTTGACTATTAGTGCAGCTGTTTTGGGTACAACTGTCTCTTCTTGATCTTTTCTTCTCAGCTCAAATTCATAAGCTTTGAGATCTGAGAATAGCTCATGATTGGATGTCTTAGATAGATCCATTGAGTGTCTGAGAGCCATGGTCTTCATTTCCCATTCAAACAGGGGGCTTCTTAGTATTTTCATACACATCTCCTTTTGTGTGTACTCTTTCCCAAGAGTCAAGCTCATTTGTAATCTCGGTGAATCATCTAGTTGATCCATGGTTTCACTGCAAGCATTTTAAAATTGTCAAATTTTTGTACAAAGAATGAGACAATTTATTTTCTTTAATTTGCTCGATCCTTCACAAATTAAAGTTAATTTATCCCAAATCTCCTTGCATTTGCAGGATTTGACTTTATTGAACATTGCTTTGTCCAATGTCTTGTATAGGATGTCCTTGGCCACATTGTCCAAGTTATATTTTTTCTGTCCTCATTTGTCCACTCAGTCCTTGGTTTCTCAACCAGGATCGGTCTTTCTTCAAAGAGCTTCTTCATCCTCTCGCCGCAACGCTCTCCTACATACCGTGTTTACTTTCGATTTGCAGGTGGCCCATCTTCTATCACTAACCACATTTCATCATGTAAAGCTGATAGGTGAGCCTGCATGCGAATTTTCCAGTCATCAAATTCCTCAATAGTAAACATAGGAATGTGTGTCAAATTTGCTTCCATGATAGTAACTTTGTTGAATAAAAGGATTTTTGAAAGAGCAAGTGTTAAAGAAAAACTTCTTTGAAAGATTGGAGATCTAGTTCAAGAACTAGGTGCGGAAGGCTCAATGAACCAACCGCTCTGATACCACTTGTAGGTCCCAAGGGGTGTGAGTGTAAGGTTTAGAAGGGGGGGTTGAATAAACCTTACCAACTTTTTTGTTTTAGTCCTTTTAAATAAATAGAGAGTTAAATACACAAATAAGTCCTCGATGGACATGACTAAGTTAGTTAACCAAATAGAGTTAGCCACTCAACAAACACTGATCGAAAGCCGTTGATAGAATAACTCACCGCTTAGTCTAATACTTCACTTGACTGTGATAAGATTTTCAGCGGAAGACTTAACACCCTTGAATTTGGTTTGAGTTTGTTTTAACACTTGTTTTTAGCACTTGTTAAGTATCGCTTGGATAGCAAATTTATCAAATGAGATATAAAGTAATATGCGAGAAATAAAATGCTTTGAAATGTAAATGACACAATAAATTTTATAGAGGTTCAAGATGGGGTAATTCTTCTAATCCTCTCTTCTCCAACTCCCGGAGGAATCCACTAAGTATTGATCGAGTACAAAGTGGTTATCACCCGGATGCAAGTCTTGATCACACAACGACTTGATCCTTTGGGACTCACCGAGATGCCTTGGTCACGCAACTGGCTTCTCGTGACGACTCGCCTTCTTCACAGGGCAGCTGCGCTTGCTACTACACCTCACTTGCTCAAGCTTCTTGGATTTGATCACGAAGCCCTCCAATAACTTGAGATGGGTTCGACCTTGAACCTTTCTACAATCCTCCTTGAGTGTAGACCCTTTTGATTCTTCAAAAGATTTCCTCTTCAACAGGTTTGAAGTCGTCTTTCCTTCACATCTCAGTGTTGGATTGATTTCCTTCGATGTTTAGGCTTGAGGATTATGCTTGAATAACTTGAGAATATTTTTCAGGTTACAGTTCTTGATAATTGCTTGAATGTTCGTGGTTCAGGTAACCTTCTCTCAAAGTGATTCCTCAGCCTTTTATTGTGTTCTTTCAAAAATCTGCCCGTTGAAGAGATAGGCTGATTTTCAAAAGACACTTTAGTTCGTTGGCTTGTCTTGTTGCAGTCCTCGATGTTGACATTTCCTCGTATTAAATGAATGTCCAGCTTTTCGTAGTCGACCGACAGTGCAAGTGCTTCCCATTGGTTCATTCCTTTTGCACGCTTCTGGGACTGAGCACTTTAGACATGGCATCATGGAAGTATTACTTATTTAAATAATCTTCTTGACTTCTGTGCAACGGATCCTTTTCAGATGTCTTGACTTGACTGCAGTTCTTTCAACTTTCCCCAGGTGACTTTGAGTCAGCTTCCAATCATTGGATGACTCATCTGTCACTTCAACTTGAGACTTGGCTATCTTGAGTTGACTTGACTGACCCTTCACACAAATTGTATCCGGTGATACTTCTCCAGTCGAGTTCTTGTCTTCTCTTCCTTGCCATACTCAGCTGTTTCACAGCGGAGTCTTTCCTCTAGTCTTCAGTTGACTTCTTGCATATCCAGGCATAGCTGACTTGACTCAAATGCATGACCCTATCTATTACAATGCATTTTACAAAGAAAATGGGGTGCCAACTTTCTAGTCTAAGTTTTACATGGCATTCATCAAAATCTAAACAATAAATTTCCCAACATCTTCTCAGTCACATCCACTACCTCTGGAGACTGCTCCTCTTGAGCATCAACAGTCTCCTCCTGCTTCTCCTTTGAGTACCGACTCGGCTGTTTTTCTCTAACTCAGATTGTTTGAACAACCGTCTTCTTTTGGTAGGGACCAATTGGATTTCAGGTTCCACTTCTTCAGGCTCTACAGAAGTGAAGGCTTGTGCTTCAATAGATGTTTTCTTTCAAGCAGTTGCCTTTCTGGTCTTGGCATTCCGCTTCTTCTTCACGATAGGAGAAGGAATTTGGGGTTCCTCCTCTATCTCGGCTGCGGGGGCAGGGGCTTCGGTTGTGTGGGCAGGAGCTTTAGGTTTGGCTGCAGGGACATGTGCTTTCTTTGACTTGGCTGCTGGGGCAGGGGCAGACTTTGATGTAGCAGATCTCTTCTTGGATTTCAGCTTCGCGGAGAGAGCTGGGGAGGTCTCAGTTGTGTCTTCAGTAGGGTCAGCTGATTCCCCCTCACTTGTATCAGCATTTCTGGCATGTGCCTTCTTCTGGGCTCCGGAGAGGTTTGCCTTGAACATCCGTTTGTTTGCATGGAAGGGCTTGCCATGGCACAATGCAATGCCCTTCACCTCCATCAAATGGCCAATGACTAGGCCATAACCCAGCGAATAGCCAAAGGTCCCATCCTCCTTGTAGGACCGGTTGATTACGTTTTGGCATATTCGGCTGAAGACGAGCTCAGCCCAATTCACCTTCTTCTCTTGCATGATCGCAACCATCACAATCAGCTTAGTCTTGGACAGCTGATTAAAGCTTCCAAATTTCATATCCACGCACTTGGACACGATGTCCATCAGTTTGTGGTAGTCATCCTTCACGAACTCCTTCTTGGCTGTATACACAGCTTTAGCAGCATACTCTGGCTTGGCAACTTTCTTCCAAGCTGCAGCCAGGTTGACATCCTTCTCAGCGATGTCTTTCATCCCTTCAGTGGGTAGGAAACAGTGCTCAGCAAGGTCCTTCGCAGTGATTTTGATGACCTTGTTGTGGACCGATGAACGGATTTCATCGTCGTGCACCTCCACATTCACGTAAAATATGGCCACCTCTTCCAGGTAAGTGTGCGTGAACTGCATCGACAAAAAGTCTTTCAGACCTGACTTTTCCAGTTTATCAGCTATCTTATTCACAAGGGCACCATCAATGCCCTGTTTGATCATACCAGCGAAGTCCACAGATGATCCTGTGTGGATTTTCTCAGATAACAACGTGAAATTGTGTTTTGCTGCCATTTCTAGAACTTTTGACCGACTGAAAATGCAGAAACTTAGCTTGGAGAACTAGGGTTCCGAACTTAGTTGCAGAGAGAAAATGGTTTTCTTGCTGAAGACGAATGAGTTTAGTGTGAGGAGAGAGAAAGTGAAATTTCGTATATAAGAGATGTGAAAGGACGTCTTTTGGAATTTGAAAATTTTGATCAAGATCAACGGCTGAGATTAAGTCTTCAAAACCGCATTAAATTCCCCACATTAAATGCAACATCATTTATATCCAATCATATGGTTTACTGTGCAGCTTTTGTACTGACAGTCATTATTACGCTGACGTCATCCTTAAAAATATTTCCTCTTAATTAAAACGACTGCGTTTTTGTCATTTAGCTCATAAATGATTCAGCTTATATCCAAAGTTACTCAACTTTTCTTCTCTCTTCACATGATGTAACTCAGCTATCAGCTAACTCAATACATCTGACTTCCCGACTGAGCTGTTTCACTTGGCTGAAATGTGAAACTTGCTCATTTTTCATTTTCTCATCTTCTGTCTCTGCTGATTGAGTCTTCTGAGTGTTCTAACTCAGCTCAATTAACCCTAACTCATTTTTGAGCTCTTCAAAACTTGATTCACATAATGGCTTTGTGAATATGTCAGCTAACTGCTTATCAGTTGAGATATATTCCAAAGTGATGTATTTCTTTTCAACATGATCTCTTATGAAATGATATCTGACATCAATGTGCTTTGTTCTTGAATGCAACACTGGATTCTGAGTGATTGCAATAGCACTAGTGTTATCACACATAATTGGAATCTCTTTTTCTTCAATGTCATAATCTCTCAGCTGCTGTCTCATCCGTAAGACTTGGGCACAACAAATGCCCGCATGACTATGTACTCGCTCACCATGGATGTAGCTATTGAATTTTGTTTCTTGCTGAACCAAGAAACCAACCTATTTCCAAGCATTTGACATGTACCAGAAGTGCTTTTCCTATCAACTCTACATCCGGCATAATCTGAATCTGAGTATCCTACCAGCTTGAATCCTCCTTCCTTTGGATACCATAAGCCGACTTCCTGGCATCCCTTCAAATACCTTAGGATTCTGTTAGCTGCAGTCATGTGGCTCTCTTTTGGTACAGATTGGAATCCAGCACATACACCTACTGCAAAGGTGATGTCTGGCCTGCTTACTGTTAAATAGAGCAATGATCCAATGAGGGCTCTATATCTGGTTTGATCAACAGCTTTGCCATTTGCATCCATGTCCATCTTGACTGATGTATTCATAGGAATCTTCACAGAAGACTTCTCTTCCATACCAAATTTCTTCATCAAATCTCTGGTATAATTGGTTTGACTTATGAAGGTTCCATCCTTCAATTGCTTGACTTGAAGTCCTAAGAAGAAAGTTAGCTCTCCCATCATGCTCATTTCAAATTTGCCTTGCATGCATGAGGTTTGAGAACTTGTCACACAACTCTTTATTTGTGGAACCAAAAATGATGTCATCCATATATATTTGAAAAGCAGTAATTTCTCTCCATCTTGAATTCTGAAGAGTGTTCTATCAACTTTGTCTTTGGTGAATCCATTGTCAGTTAGAAATTGAAACAATGTATCATACCATGCTCTTGGTGCTTGTTTTAATCCATATAATGCTTTTTTGAGCTTGTAGACTTTATCTTCAATAGTTTTAAGCTCAAAACCTGGAGGTTGTTCAACATAGACTTCTTCTTCCAACAGTCCATTTAGAAATGCAGTCTTCACATCCATTTGATATACATTGAAGTTCTTGTGTGCAGCATAAGCAAGAAACATCCTTATTGCTTCCAATCTAGCAACAGGAGCAAAGGTTTCATCAAAATCTATACCTTCTTCTTGGCAATACCCTTTGGATACCAATCTTGCTTTGTTTCTTACAACAGATTCTTCCTCATTCATCTTGTTTCTGAAAACCCATTTTGTACCAATAACATTCTGGTGGGTTGGCCTTTGAACTAATTCCCATACTTTGTTCCTTTCAAACTGATTCAGTTCTTCTTGCATAGCCTAAATCCAATGTGTGTCTTCCAATGCTTGAGACACATCTTTAGGCTCTATTTGGGAAATCAAACAAGTGAACATAGCTTCATGATGTGCTCTGGATCTGGTTCTTATGTCATCTCTAACATCTCCAATGACAAACTCTGGTGGACGGTCTTTCAGCCATCTCACATCGGGTTGGAGTAAGTCTGCTGATTCATCGTCTCGCACTAAGTTGTCTTGAACAACTCTCTCATCTTCATTCAACAGAGACTTCCAAATGCCTCTCGAGATTCAAATTATCTCATCTTCATCGTGGGTAGAGTGCTCTTACTTGACTTCAACATAAGGACTCTTCGCATAGTTGGGTGACTCGAATTATCGCCTAACTCATCAATGTCTCCCCCATTCGCATTAGGTGTAAATCTCACTTTACCCCCTCTACTCTCATTGAATATCACTTAATCTTCTTGTACTTTCAATTATGTCACTATACCCCTTGTACTACCAATTTATATCGCTTTACCCCCTTATACAATTGAAATATAATTTAATCCTCCAATTCATTTATTAAATGACCAAATTTCCTTACTATTATTTTAATTTAACCATGGCATAAAATATGTATATATATTTTTTGGAAAACTTATTTGCTATTTATAAAAATAAATATAGTTCCTATTAAATAACTATATTGTAGGTTATTTTATGCAAACTAATATATTCATATTTTTTTTTAATAGTAAATCTAAAAATTACGTATTATATAGTAAAATAATATTTTGTATTCAAAAAATTAATCACTAAAATGACTATTTTTTTCTATTTAACATAGTTTTTATTTATGATTATTGAATCAATAATTTAAAAATTACTAATAATATTTCACAGATTTAATAAATTTGTATTTTATATATTATATAATTTTAAGGTTATGATGAATAATAAATTAAAAGCATAAATGTATTAGCTAATAGAAATAGTCTATTATTTATTAATTTAATTGGGACTATATTAAAGTTAAATAAATAGCAACTAAATGTCAAATATAATAGATTTAATATTAAGCGTTAATTAATCAAGTTGTGAAAATTAATTTAGCAAATAAATACAAGTTTATTACTACTAAATACTTTTAAAATAATTTTTTTATTTTAATAAAACTAATAGGTAAGGATAAAATTGTCATTTTTTTTAGTATATGAGCATAAAATAATATTTTAAAAGCATAAGGGGGTAAAGTGATACTAATTAAGAGTATAATGGGGTAAAGTGATACAATATTGAGAGTACAAGGGGGTAAAGTAATAATCAAGTAGAGTATAAAGGGGCAAAGTGAGATTTACCCTAAAAAAAATTGTAAGACCACGAAGTCATCCTACTCATGTGTCCAAGATTTTGTATCAGCTTCAATAGACTCTGAAAATCATTTAGAAAATGTGGGGTAAGCTAAATGAGCCTAGTAGATAGGGGTGGGAATGTGTATGTATTAAAAACATGAGAAACTTATTTTTAAATAAAATACCGAGCAGAGCACTTGGTGTACAAAATAATTTTCATGCGTCAAAAATAAATGCAAAATAATCAGAGAGTAATTTAATCACAACTTGCAGAACAACTATAAATATACAAATATTATGAGTTTCACGGTAATGCAATAAATATAGCAGTAGTTCAAATTTGAGAAAATAGTTTCGATAATCCAAACTAATTTTAAAACGGACAGTAGATGTTACATTTTAAAATCTAATGGTCAGTACAACCCAACAGTAAACGTAGGGTTGATATTGATCAAACATCAAATCATATTGCGTTCTCCCACGCACCACTTATGGCCGAAATCGAACACCTTATTCTACTTGGTGGCTCGACGATTTTTTAGATGTGGGTTTACACCCAGAAATCGTTATATTCTGGAAATATACCAATTCCACGACCCAAATTTCGCCGTCGTCTCTGGCCGACTAGAAATATGGAATAGGCACATGTGTAGTCGAGCAAACATCAACAGACGACTTGTTCACTATATTGCCCAATCTACACACGCAAAAAATTCAAGACACGGTGAACGCAAGAACGCTCCTCATGTAAGGCGGAGGAGTCGATCGAGACTGTTAGAAAATTTATTTGTTAGATTTTGATGATACTATGTAAAACTTAAACTAGGAAGTTGGCACCCCATTTTCCTTGTAATTATGTATTGTAATAGATAGGACTGGGAGAGCTAAGTTAAGTCAGCTATATCAAAGATTACAAGAAGTCAATCATGATCGAATGAAGACTCACAAGTGTGTGTGTCACCGACTATGGCCTAGAAGGAAGTCAAGGACTCGACTGGAGAAGAGTCAGCTGAGGAACAGCTATGAGAAGTGTCAGTCAAGTCAACTTAAAGAGCCAAGTCTATCAGTTGGAGTGATAGTTGAGTCAATCTCATGATTGGAGCTGACTCAAGTCACCTGGGTAACGGCAGCAGTCAAGTGAAGACGAGTGACTTAGATCCATTGGAATAAAGTCAAGAATATTACTCGATATAGTAATATGTCAAGCGGCTAGGTCTTAAAGTATTTTGCCCAGATTTGTGCAAAAGGAATAAGCCAATGGGAAATATTTCACCTTGTGTCAGAAACCTGCAAAGCAGGAATGCCATTTAATACAAGGAAAAGTCAACATCTCATAGGCTGCAGACCAAGACAAGACAAGCCAACAAACACAAAGTGACATTTGAAACTAGCCTGTCTCTTCAACGGGCAAATTTCAAATGTGCACTATGAAAGACTGAGGAAGCTATTGAGAAAATGTTACGCATGACACGAACAAACAAGCAAGTAATCTGCAAAATTCTCAAAGCTTATCAAGATATTCCTCAAGTCTGAAACTCGAAGAAACTCGATCCAACACACGCTGTGAAGGAGAGATAACTTCAATCTGTTGAAAAGGAAAACATTTGAAAACAAAAGGGGTCTACTTTCCAAGTTAAAGGATTGTAGAAAGGTTCAAGTTTGTTAGAGGGCTTAGTGATTAAATCCAAGAACTTGAGAAGTGAGTTGTAGTAGCCAGGCAGCTGCCTCGTGAAGAAGCTGAGTCGCAAGATAAGCCAGCTGTGTGATCAAGGTTTGTCTCCGATCGATAACCACTTTGTAAACGATCACATTTAGTGGATTCCTCCGGGAGTTGGAGAAGAGAGGATTAGAAGAATTACCCCATCTTCGAACCTCTATAAAATACTTGTGTCAATTTACTTTCAGCAATTTACATTCCTACATATTTATCTTATATCTGTTGTTAGTTTATATTTGCTATCCAACTGATAAATAACTAAGTGCTAAAATCATGTGTTAAAAACAATCATTAAAACAATCAAAGGGTGTTAAATCTTCCGCTGTTAAAAACCAAATCAGCCAAGTTAAGTATTTGGCTTAAGCAGTCGAGTTATACTATCAACAGCTCTATCGAGTCTGTTGAGTGGGTAACTTAGCTGAATAGCCAACTTAGCTGTTCCTCAAGGACACAATTGATTTGAGTCAACTCTCTTGAACTCTTTAAAAAGACTAAATCGAAAATTTTGTAAGGTTTATTCAACCCCCCTTCTAAACCTTACGCCACACCTCTTGGGACCTACAAGTGGTATCAGAGCGGTTGGTTCATTGAGCCTTCCGCACTGGTTACTGAACTAGATCTCTATCTTTTCAAAAGGTTTTTAAACACTTGTGTTTTCAAAGTCTTTCATTTTAAGCAAAGTTATTATCATGGAAGCAAATCTAACTCGCATTCCTATGTTCACCGTAGAGGAATTTGATGACTGGAAAATTCATATGCAGGCTCATCTATCTGCATTACATGATGAAATGTGGCTTGTGATAGAGGATGGGCCACTGCACATACTTAAAGTCAACACGGCTGTACCAAGAGCAGCTGCAGCTAAAGGAGAAGAAGTTGCGCTGAAGCTAGACCAGCCTTGGTTGAAAAACCAAGAACTAAATGGACAAATGAAGATAGAAAGAGATATAACCTGGACAATGTGGCCAAGGATATACTCTACAAGACGTTGGACAAATCCATGTTTAACAAAGTCAAACCTTGCAAACAGCAAAAGAAATTTGGGATAAACTGACCTTAATTTGTGAAGGATCAGAACAAATTAAGGAAAACAAATTAATTGTTGATGTTCAAAAGTTTGAAAATTTTAAGATATTTGCTGGTGAAACTCTGGATCAGCTGGATGCCAGATTTACTGAGATCACAAATGAGCTTTCAGCTCTTGGGAAAGAATATACACAGAAGGAAATGTGTATTAATATATTAAGAGCACTCCCAGCTGAATGCGAAATAAAGGTCATGGCTCTGAGACATTCAATGAACCTCTCAACAACATCCAATCATGAGCTATTCTCAGATCTCAAAGCATATGAGTTTGAGCTGAGAAGGAAAGAGCAAGAGGAGACAACTGTACCCAAGATAGCTGCATTGATGGCCAGTGATGGGAAAAGAGCTGAGCCAAAAGAGACCATAGACCAGGAGGAGATTGCCCTGATGGTTAAGAGATTCAACAAGTTCTTCAATAATAACTATAAAAGAAACAAGGGTGAGACCTCCAGGAGACATTCAACACCTTCCAAATCAAGGGAAGACAGGCCACCTAAGAGAGCTGAGCATCAAAAGGGCTGATTATCAAAGAGCTAATAATCAAAGAACAGACAGAGCTGATCAGAGAGCTGAGAACCTGTGTTAGAATTGCAGACAACCAGGACATTTTGCTGTTGACTGTTCCTATCTACCAGTCAACAAGTATAGAAATGAAGAAGAAAGAAAGGTCTTCAGGGAAAGAAGACAGGAAAAGAGGAAAGCTATGTTAGCTGCTGAGACTGCTGAACCAGTCAAGTGCAAAGAAGTAGCAGACTCAGAGAGTAGTGAAGCTGACTACTCAAGTTACTCTGAGGAAGAGGCTTTGATCTGCCTCATGGCCAAAGAACAAGATCAACAAGATCAAGAAGATGAGGTACACTCTAACTCATCTCATTCTGATTCAAGTGATAGTGACTGTGATACACACACTTCATCACCCATAGATCTTTATGATTCATTAGGAAAAATGATGAAAGATTTTGAACACATCAAATCCTCACACACACTTCTAAATGAGGAAAACAGCCAGCTTAAAAGCCAAAACTCACAGCTAACTAAAGAGCTGAGTACTCTGAGTCAAATAGCTGATGAGAACACTAAGCTGAAGGCTGAAAATGCCAAGATCGCAGCAGAGTTAGCTGCTACAGAAAAGAAGGAAAAATATCTTAAAAATGTGATTGTTTCATTTACAAAAGCATCCAAATCATTGGATGAATTAATTATGAGTCAAAAAGAATGTGGAGACAAGACAGGCATAGGATTTAACTCATTTGTGCATAGTCAAACTCCAAAAATGATTTTGGAAAAGGGATCTTCAAGCAATGAAGCATTCCAAAAACCCAAAACACCAAATGTTGCACCCACATTCACTCCAAAGCACAATCACAATCACATTGGCCCTGGTTATAAAGGAAAAGGAAAGAAGCGATTGAGTATCTTTGAAAGGGCAACAGAAAGAAATTCGACAGTCCATCAAAGACTCCAAACAAAATAATCTTGTGAGAGAAGCAAACAGAGCTACCAAAAACCCCAGAAATTTCATCAGAAAAATACGTATGATGGGAATGGTAGAAACTACCCAAACAAAGTTGATTGGAATAATGTGAGATATCAGCAAAGACCTATGGAATACAAGCCTAAATGGCAAAGTCTTAAACCTCAGCAAAGGTCATTCCAAAGGCCAAAGAGCTATTATCAGCACACATATTCACCCAAGCACTACACTCAGAAATTCCACAACTACCCCAAGAAAGCAGTTGCTAAAACACACACGCAGACATACAGACAAAAGAGACAGTTGTATGATCCTAAAACCCCCAAGCAATTTGCTAATGTGCACTATGATTATGGCACTGATAGATGGCAACCTCTTAGAGTCAGATCATCTGGTTATAGGTTGGTTGGAACATCTTATATCACTAACCCCCCAGGACCCAGGCAAGTATGGGTACCTAAAAACTGATTTCCTTGATTGCAGGTTCAAGGAACAGCTGAGTGCCAAGGAACCTGGTACATGGATAGTGGCTATTCCAGACACATGACAGAAAACAAGAAATACCTATCAAGATTTAAGGAAACCAGAGGAGCTAAAGTCATATTCGGAGGTAATGAAGCTCTAGGGGAGATCAAAGGCACATGATCTATCAAAAAGAATGGACTGGAGATCACAGATGTTGCTTATGTTGAAGGCCTCGACTTCAACCTGTTAAGCATCAGCCAACTCTGTGACAAAGGCTACAATGTAGGATTCAACATGGGGATATGCCAAATCAAAGATGTTGAGTCCAATGAAATAGTGCTGCAAGGATCAAGACAAAAGAATATGTACGTGGTAGATTGGTTTACTGCTACACCAAGCACATGTCTACTAGCAAAGAGCACAGCCGAATCAAGTTGGCTGTGGCACAAGAAGCTGAGTCATCTGAACTTCAAGTCAATCAACAAGCTTGCAAGAAGTCATCTTGTAGAAGGATTATCAGACTCAGTGTACAATAAAGAAAGTATATGCGATGCATGCCAGATGGGAAAACAAATCAAGCCATCATTCAAGGATAAGCCAAGTCCCTCATCAACAAGGATATTGCATCTGTTGCATATGGATTTATTTGGTCCAGTTGAGCCAGCTAGCATCAGTTGGGAGAAATACATCTTAGTAGTGGTGGATGATTATTCAAGATATACATGGACAATTTCATGTGTAAAAGGAAGGAAACACTACAGAAGTTACCACAGCTGATAAGAAGAGTTCAAAATGAGAAGAGTCAAACCATTATAAAGATAAGGTCAGACAGGGGAACTGAGTTTGTCAATGGGATTATAACTCAGTATTGTGTTGAAAATGGTATTGCTCATGAGTTATCAGCTGCAAGGACTCCACAACAGAATGGAGTAGCTGAAAGAAGGAACAAAACTCTCAAGGAAGTTGCATGGACAATGTTAATCAAGTGGATTGCTAAGAGATTTTGGGGTCAAGCCATAAATACAACATGCTATACTCGAAATAGATGCATGATTAACGTGCAATGACCAAGACTCCCTATGAGATTTGGGTGGAGGAAGCCAAATGTTGGATATTTCAAGATATTTGGATGTAAATGCTTCATCCATAACAATGGCAAGGATAATTTGAAGGCTTTTGATGCTAAAGCTGGTGAAGGTATCTTCTTGGGATACTCAGCTGAGAGCAAAGCTTATAGAGTGCTGAACAAGAGGACTATGGTCACAGAAGAGTCTATCCATGTGGTTTTTGATGAACCTTTTTTTTATAATAACTTTTGGTTAAGTACGTATTTTGAATAAGGAATTTGTCATAATCTTACTTTATGTAAGTTTTCATTTTATTATTTTGTACATTAGCACTTCTGCTCTAATAGTCACAATTGGACTGAACTGTATTTTATAGACATTTCTATGGAATTAGATCTCATTATATATTTTATTGGTTGTTAGTTATGTTAGTGAATTTGAGACATTACATCGTGGTCTTTTTTGTAGTCTTTTTAGCTGTTGAGTTTGGATTTGGGTGTTTGGGATCCGTCTTACAGATTAAGATTTACAAGACAATTTGATAGGAGTTTTTTCACAATAATATATGGATCTTCTAACATGTTAATAACTATAAATTTGCAATTAAAATTATCAATTTTAAATGTTAGCTAAAATCTTACTTTTTGAAAAAAACTTTGGATGTACTTATTTTTTTTAAAATATTTTATAAGTTAAATTGTTAAACAACGTATTTTAGGGTATTATAATTTATTTAGAAAAATATTATAAAATATTTTTATGGAGCTTATAAATTCTTAAACAACTTAAAGGATACTTTGAAGAGCTCATAAGCTTAGTCGAACACCCTTTTAATGTATATTGTGACAAACTAATTGTTGTCATTGCTAACATTCACTAAAACATAAATGACATTAGGTAACACAAATTTTGTAGCACTTTTTACATAAGGTACATATGTAACACGTGTTTGTAACACTTTTTACATTACAATATTTATGTAACACTTTTGTAGCACTTTATTAATATGTAACGCTTATATGTAACACTTTTAAATAAGTAACATTTTTTAAGTATCATTTTTTTTTGCTATTTCTTTTGTAACGCAAATAGGTATCACTTTATTTAAGAAGCACTATTGGCAACACTATATTTATGATTAATTGTAACACTTTATAAGCTATATTTTGGTAACACAAAATTATATAACTATCATTAAATCATTCCAACGATTTCATTTAATTAATTGGTGTCACAAAATAGGTGAAGACAAAAGAAAATCACTAAAACCTAAAAATTGTAGACATCGTGTACTCTGTTTTTTTTACTGAATTTTTCTTTTCTTTTTATAAAGTATTTTAGTTTTTTTCCGGAGGTAATTAATTTCGTCGTAATACCGACGGAAAATGTGCATGTAAATATTTTATTATTATTATTTATTTATTTATTTATTTTTTAGTTTTTTTTAACGGAGACCAATTTCATTGTTAACCTTTTTTTTAATTTTTAAGAAAAAAATTACCAATGAAAATTGATGTTGCCTTGGAGTAATTGCTAAGAATTCTTTCCGCCGGTAAATTATTTTCATTATTTATTTATTATTTGAATTTTTCACTCTTAGAAATTTTTTTATATATCGGTAAATTAATTTTATGTTTTTATATATTTTTTATTTTTACCGATTGAATATTGATCAGTCTATAAATTTATTTTATATATTTTTAATTTTTGTGTTTTTTTAATATATAACATAATATGATTTTCAAACTATATAATATAAAATATAAAATTTGATATATACAATGTATAATATAAATTAATACATATATTATATAATATAATCTTTAATATATAAAATATATTATATATACATATAATATAATTTTTATACACCTTTAATATATATATATATATGTATATATATATATAAAACAAAGCAAAAGTTGTAACAAAAATCAACTTAGCTTAGTGGTAAATTGTCACTTCCACACATAATAGGTCGTGGGTTCGAATCTACTTGGTGGCAAAAAGTAGTATTTCTACGAAGTGCTACAAAAAAAGTCTTACATAAGATTTGATATGTAAGTTGTAACAATATAGAAGTATTTTTTTTAAAGTGTTACATAAGATTAATATGTAACACTTTAGAAATATTGCTTCAAAGTATTACCAATAGAGAACTTAATGTAACACTTAGAAAAAGTGTCACTAAAAGCTAATAAAAGTGATACATTAGACCATAGGTAGCACGGGCAAGTGCATCACCATAAAAGTGCTACCTATTGTCTATAGTAACATTTTATGACCATTAGGTAATATTTTTTGGGTGTTACCTAATATCATTTATGTTGTAGTGATTTAATCTTAACAACACAACTTTTGCAGGTCATCATGAATATTTAGTAGAAAATTCATGTAGTTAGGACACTACAATGTTTGTTGTCGCTAACCGAAAAATGAAATATAATTATTCTTTTTTATATTTGTGATGATTGTGGAAATTTCCGTTGCTATAATGTACACTACTATTATTAGTGACTTTATCTTCCTTTCATGGACGGCATAAATAAATACTAACTCAAATAAAAAGGGGTGGAGTCCGATTTAGTTGTAGAGGCCGACAATCAAATTCACATGTTTAAATATTTATTTCATATAATGATAAAATTTAAATTATTATACTTATATATATATATATATTGTTTGGGAAAAACTGGTGGTGTATATCGAATGGCTGAAAAATCGAGCAGAGTTTCGATATGAAAACAGATGTCGAGGCAAGAGTTAGATTCTTTCTCTTTAAGACAAGATTGCCCCACTCACGGTACGTACGGTATACGGTAATTGTCTCCCAAGATACAACGACAAACACTTGCGATAGTTGCACTACAAATCGCAAGCACAACGAACACTATGATGCTCTTAAACTCTCTTTGACAAAGTTATGCAGAAAAGTGAAGTAAAATTCAAATCGATGTAATGAAATGAATTAAATTTGGGGCTTTTATATAGAGCTCCTGCCTCTTCGATCGAAAGTGCAACCCCCTGTCCGGATCGGTCTTGACCGTCCGATCGCGCCCGTGGTTAATGGTTGCGTCGATGGTCCTGATCGCATCTGCCTGAAGGAACACACCCTTTGGCATACACCTCTGCACACTGGACAGACGTGTCCATTCACGGTGCCCCGTCAGCGAACAGACGCATCCAATCGATGCCATGTGTCGCCACTCGACGATTCTCGCTTAAGACATCGCCACCAGCCGCTTCGCCACGTCACCGAGCCACTGGACTGAACCCTGGTTCGATTTTCCAAAACTTTAAGGCTCCTCAAAGCTCCTCGTGACGATGCGTACGTGCGAAGTGCAAAGTGCAAAGTGCGCCTCTAAAGCGCCCAATGCGACTATGTGCGCGGGCCCGAGCCCGGCTCCATCTCTAGCTCCGGCTCCAGCTCGGACGGTGCTCCGCACCATCCTCGATGCCTTTTGAGCTAGCCAAAGGCTAGTCAAAATTGACTTGGTCCACTAGGGTGTACCATAAGGAGTTCCACTTGATTACTCCTTATTAGTGGTGAAGCTCTTTATTAACTAGTCAAACATTTAATATGTTTCCTATGTGGGATATGGCTTTCCATATTCCCACCCTTTTATATTCCATATATAAAAGTATTTTAAGTGGCCAACTTTATGAATTTATTTCTCATTCACCCGACATTGGTTTTGAGAAATTCAAAATGCTAAACTCATCTACCCGAGGTGTAGATGACGTTTATCTCATTTATTTCATACTTCGAATAAATGAACCTACTTAAATAATTGGTCAAAATTGGGTTAATACCCAATTTATAAAACCAATTCCAACAATCCCCTGCATGAATTAAAATAAATGCATATGAGTATGCGTATACTCAAGAGAGTTCAAACGAAAGCTATCAGATCGGGAGAGGTAGATTGTGGCTTTGAACCTTCCTTAGTGGAATACTATCGGATTTACTAGCCGCATGTGACGCGATGTCTTGAATCGCTCACCGCTTATGTAAAACAAAACAACAACATCCATACAATATCTTTCCTAACACCATTTGGTTCTCGAGTTGTGTCCATTTTGGCCTGGACAACATCTTGGATTCATAAGTGTTTCGTTGAAGTGACCCGTCTTTCACACTTATATAGGTGATCTCCTATTAAGAGTATCCCGCCATACTCCACTTCTTTAAAGTATAGGAATCATTAAAAGTTTATAACTTAGCCTCACCACATTCAGCAGGCTTCTCCACTTGGATAGGAATGAGGTGTAACGTGCTTCAAGTTTTTATCTGAATATTCATAACTTTGTTGTCCCATTGAACCAAGGTCTTGGGATCTCCAATTCACAAGGTTGGGTTACCGCTATGAACACTCTTATTTTGTGGATTTTAAGCCCATTTCTTTCGATAAGCAAAGATACTTGATCTCTATTCAAACCTTTAGTTAACGGATCCGCTAGGTTTTCTTTCGATTTCACGTAATCGATTATAATAACCCCATTTGAGATCAACTGTCTAACGGTGTTATGTCTTCGATGTATATGTCGAGACTTACCGTTGTACATACTGTTTTGAGCCCTTCCTATAGCCGACTGACTATCACAATGTATCATGATTGCAGACACCGCTTAGGCCAGCAAGGAATATCCTCTAAAAAGTTGTGAAGCCATTCCGCTTCTTCACCAGCTTTATCCAAAGCTATAAACTCTGATTCCATCGTGGATCGAGCTATACACGTTTGTTTAGAGGATTTCCATGACACTGCTCCACCACCAATGGTAAAAACATAACCACTAGTGGACTTGGAATCTTTTGAGTCAGATATCCAATTAGCATCACTGTATCCTTCTAATACAGCTGGATATCTCGAGTAATGTAATCCATAATTTAAGGTGAGTCTTAGATACCTAAGAACCCTTATCAATGCCTTCCAATGGTCATTTCCAGGATTACTCGTAAATCTACTCAGTTTATTAATTGCGTAGGCAATATCCGGATGTGTGCAGTTTGTTACATACATTAGACTGCCAATAATCCGAGAATATTTTAGTTGAGATACAGGCTCGCCTTGATTTTTAGCTAAGTGTAAGCTTAAATCAACAAAGCGTTTTTAGCCGGAGGATCGGCTGTCATAAGCATTGAACTTTCGAAGTATTGTCTCAATATAATGAGACTGTGATAAAACAAGTCCATCAGATGTTTTAGAGATCTTAATTCCCAGAATAACATCTGCTACACCCATATCTTTCATATCAAAATGTTTGGTCAACATTTTCTTAGTATTCATGATTATATCATGATTACTACCCATAATTAACATGTCGTCAACATAAAGACAGACAATCACATAAGCATTAGGTGTGTCTTTAATGTAAACACATTTATCACACTCGTTAATTTTGAAGCCATTTGACAACATAGTTCTGTCAAATTTCTCGTGCCATTGTTTCGGAGCTTGCTTAAGGCCATACAATGATCCAGGAGCAACAAACACGTTGGGTTGTTCCATGTAGATTTTCTCTTCTAATTCACCATTTAGAAAAGCCGTTTCCACATCCATTTGGCGTATCTCAAGGTTATGCAATGCTGCAATAGCAATGAGAACTCTAATAGATGTGATTCTTGTCATAGGTGAATACGTATCAAAGAAATCAAGGCATTCTCTTTGTTTGAATCCTTTAGCTACTAATCTGGCCTTGTACTTATCAATAGTTCCATCAGCTTTATATTTCCTTTTAAGGATCCACTTGCATCCTAAAGGCTTATTTCCCGGTGGGAGATCTACCAACTCCTAAATATGATTTTGCATGATGGAATCTATCTCACTATTAATAGCTTCTTTCCAGAATGGAGCTTCTGGACTGGACAATGCTTCACCAATTGTCCTTGGTTCATTTTCTAACACATAAGTTAGAAAATCCGGACCAAAAGACTTAGTTATTTTTGGCCCTTTATGCGTCTCGGCTTCTTCATCACTTTGATGATCACCATCGGCAAGATTTCACGTGTTCTTTTACTAGAATTAGCTTCTTTCCTTTCTTGACAAGGAAACACGCCTTGAAAAAATACTCGCATTCCTCGACTCAATAATTGTACCTTCTTGTACATCCGGAATTGCCGATTTGTGCACTAAAAATTGATATGCACTCTCATTATTTGCATATCCAATGAAAATACAATCGATTGTTTTAGGCCTATCTTGACTTGTTTTGGCTTAGGTATTTCTACTTTAGCCAAACACCCCCACACTTTCAGGTATTTGTAGGAAGGTTTTCGACCTTTCCGTAACTCATGCGGAGTTTTATCTTTATTTTTGTGTGGTATTTTGTTAAGAATGTGGTTAGCCGAGAGAATTGCTTCCCCCCACAAATTCTGAGGTAAACCAGAATTTATCAACAAAACATTCATCATCTCTTTTAGAATTCAGTTTTTGCGTTCAGCAATACCGTTTGATTGTGGTGAATAAGGAGCTGTCATTTGATGAATAATCCCAGAATCTGAGCAAAATTCATCAAAAGGAGCTCCATATTCTCCACCTCTATCACTTCGAATTATCTTAATTCATTTGCTAAGTTGATTTTCAACCTCATTCTTATAGCTTTTAAAAGCTTCTAAGGCCTCATCTTTACTTCTTAAAAGATATACATAACAGTATCTTGTGCAATCATCGATAAAAGTAATAAAATACTTTTTCCCACCTCTAGTTTGCACAAACTTTAAATCACATATATCACTGTGAATTAACTCTAGAGGTTCTGTTTCTCTTTCCACCGAGTGGAATGGTGTTTTGGCCATTTTGCCTCAACACGATTTCACACTTGTGATGTGAATCTATTTTAAAGTTAGGTAGTAATTCCAAGTTTACTAACCTTTTCAAAGTGTTAAAATTCACATGGCCTAATCTAACATGCCATAAATTTGAACACTCAAGCAAATAAGAAGAAGCATTAATTTTATTGCTTTCAAAGTTTCGGAGTACATTCATTACATTCATCTTGAAATCCCATTATCTAAGTACCCTTCCATATGAATCGTCCCATTTTTCATTAGTACAAACTTTTGAGCCTCGATACTAATCTAAACCCCGCTGACCAACAACGATCCCGACACTAAATTCTTCTGAATGTCTGGAACGTGAAGAACATCAACGAGGGTCAGCTCCTTGCCCGAGGTCATCTTCAGCACCACCTTGCCAAGACCGACAATTTCAGATGTTGCATGATTCCCCATGTATAACTTCCTTTCGTTGATAGGAGTATACATTGAGAACATATCTTTGTCAGAGCATATGTGGCGTGTAGCACCTGTGTCCACCCACCATTCTCTAGGGTTCTCCACCATGTAGCACATGTTGCCTTCATACACAACAGCTGAGAGATTAAACTCGGACATATCAATTGGTACTGATTTGTCCTCGGTCACATGCACCTGGTTCTGATTGGCTTTCTTAGGAAGACAACAATCTTTAGCCTTATGATTCGGCTTTCCACAGTTGAAGCAGTTCCCTCTGAACTTTTTAGCCTTCCCCTGTTTCTGACTATTCCCCGGGTGCTTTCTCTTCTTGCTAGCATTGGCTCCACCAAGTTTGCCTTTGCCTCCATTGGAAGCTTGCCGGCATTTATTTCGGACTTGCGATTGTCTTCTTCAATTCGCAATCTGACAATTAAATCTTCAAGCCCCATCTCCTTCCGCTTATGCTTCAGGTAATTTTTAAAATCCTTCCATAGAGATGGTAGCTTCTCGATAATAGCAGCTACTTGAAAGGATTCACTCACAACCATCCCTTCTGCAATTATATCGTGCAGAATAAGATGGATCTCTTGAACCTGACTGATCACCGTCTTGGTGTCAACCATCTTGAACTCAAGGAATTTGCCGACAACAAATTTCTTTGTGCCAGCATCTTCCGTTTTATATTTTTTCTCTAAAGAACTCCACAGCTCTTTAGCAGTCTTACCGAACAATACACATTATACAATGTGTTGTCCAGTCCATTGAGAATGTAGTTCCGACATAGAAAGTCGCTTTGACTCCAAGCATCGAACGCCATTCTCTTCTCCTTATCAGTCTCCTCTTCCCCCACAGTTGGGGCATCCTCCGTAAGGAAACGAGCAAGGTTCAAAGTTGTAAGATATAACAACATTTTCTGTTGCCATCTTTTAAAGTCTGAACCACCAAACTTCTCTAGTTTCTCTCCCGGTGCTGGTGCTGGAACTGATGATGTCGACGCCATTTGATACACACGAAAAATCTTGTCTTAAATTGTTTGGGAAAAACTGGTGGTGTATATCGAATGGCTGAAAAATCGAGCAGAGTTTCGATACAAAAACAGATGTCGAGGCAAGAGTTAGACTCTTTCTCTTTAAAACAAGATTGCCCCGCTCATGGTGCGTACGGTATGCGGCAATTGTCTCCCAAGATACAACGACAAACACTTGCGATAGTTGCACTACAAATCGCAAGCACAGCGAACACTATGATGCTCTTAAACTCTCTTTGACAAAGTTATGCAGAAAAGTGAAGTAAAATTCGAAATATGATGTAATGAAATGAATTCTGGGGGCTGGTTTATATAGAGCTCCTGGTGCCTCTTCAGACCGAGTGCAACCCCCTGGTCCGGATCGCTCTTGACCGGCCGATCGCGCCCGTGGTTAACAAATACCGCGATCCGATGGTCCTGATTGATCCGCTCAAGGAACACACCCTTTGGCATACACCTCACACACCGGGACAGGCGTGTCGGTCCATGGTGCCCCGTCGGCGAACGAGGCGATCAATCGGCCACGTGTTGCCACTGGACGATTCGCCAAGTCATCGCCACTGAAGCCGCCCGCCACGCCACCGAGCCACCGGATCAACCCCTGGTTCGATTTTCCAAAACTTTAAGGCTCCTCAAAGCTCCTCGCGACGATGCGTACGTGCGTGCAAAGTGCGTCTCTAAAACGCCCAATGCGACTATGTGCGACGTGCGTGGGCCCGGCTCTGGCTCGGACGGTAAAAGGAATTGTTTATGGCACGCCATTGCCGCCGCAATAGCTGCAGTGCTCCATCCCTTTTGAAGACGGAGTAAAAGAACATATGACAGAGCGGGATCCGTCTAACGGATCTAGATCCGTTAGACAGTCTGACAGGATACTAGCTCATAAAAGTATTTTAAGTGACCAACTTTATGCATTTATTTCTCATTCACCCGACATTGGTTTTGAGAAATTCAAAATGCTAAACTCATCTACCCGCGGTGTAGATGATATTTATCTCATTTATTTCATACTTCGAATAAATGAACCCACTTAAATAATTGATCAAAATCGGGTCAAAACCCAATTTATAAAACCAATTCCAACATATATAAGTCTTCTTAATTCACTACAACATAAGTGAGATTACGTAACACAGTTATTGTAATACTTTTAAAATTATTGGTTTATGTATCATATTATTGTAACACTTTTGAAATTACAATAATCTAAGACATTTAAGTAATATTTTTGTAACACTTTATTAATATGTAACACTTTTAATGTAACATTTTTAAACAAGCAACACTTTGTGGTAACACTTTTTCAAAAGTAATTATTTGTGACACAAATTAGTAAGATTTTAACTAATCAAAATAGTTTTTCGAAAATAAAACTAATCAAAATAGTAACATTTTAATTAGTAACACAAATTTGAAATTACCAACATTTTAATTAATAAAAAATATTCTGATACTCTCACTATCTACTCTCGTTGCCCAATTCCCTCAGCGTACTCTCACTCTATTCTCTCTCCATCTCACTCTGTCAATTCTCGCTCTCTCGC
The DNA here is from genome assembly GCA_016081115.2 of Rehmannia glutinosa. Lineage (NCBI taxonomy): Eukaryota > Viridiplantae > Streptophyta > Magnoliopsida > Lamiales > Orobanchaceae > Rehmannia > Rehmannia glutinosa. The sequence goes on along the minus strand of JABTTQ020003091.1, from coordinate 178,767 downwards.
TCCGTCGTCGCCCAGTTCCTGCCGACACCGTGAGCCACCGTCGCACTCAACAACCAGTACCAGTTCAGTTTCAAGTTAAGTGGGTCAATATTCTCACCTCAAGGTAATTATCCAATCCTAGGTAATCATAATTCTGATTTTGAAAGGCGTTTGAATTTGACGAGATACATATTTTATCTATTTATTTGATGAGATTTTGTAATTTCAATTGCACCAATTAGGTATCATTTATTTATTTTTTAATTATTCCCTGTTAATACTTGAACGCGAGATAGATGTGTTTTTATCATTTCCTGTTAATTTGATATGAGAATGTTTATGGATCTTCGCCTGACAAATTGATGACAGAGTCATCAGTACATTTCAAATAGGATGAGTCCGACTGGTAATGGGGTTTCGAGGAGGTAAAGGATGACGGAAAATGAGAAGCAAAGGAGAATGAGGAAATGGGGTACAAAGCATTTTGTCAAAATTGCACGCATGTGCAACATGGTTAATATGTTGTTTGAATCATCAGATTTATCAGATTATTTGTTATTTGCTGCATATGAAGGAGTATGATTCTGTCTGAATCTGCACTTTTTCCTGTGTATGATATGAACGAACAAATTTCGCAGGTAGCACATAGGCTGCCAGTCATAGTTTACTCTGTCCTTTTTGTTAAGCCAACTTCTAGGCTGCGCTGCAAAACACTTTAACATTGTGAATGTTAATTTGGTTGTATGCCCTTGCCTATTTGATATCTTTATTTTAGTATCTCTGTGTGTGCTTGTTTGTGTTTTCTACATCATATTGTCTTTCATAGACCATTTCTGGTACAAATTTTGTCTGTGGCACAATGGTATATGTTGTAGTTGATTATCTGCCCTATTTTTAGGAAGGTTTGGCACCAATCAATTTGATAGTTGAGACTGAAATGCATTGAGCAACTCCTGGTGGTACTGCAGTAGAGAAGACTATTGGAAATTATGTTGCAATAAGTTATGTTGATTCTTTCGCTCTATTTCTTATTTATTTTTTTTATCTATTTAGTACTTGCCTTTTTTTTGAGAAAGAGGCTTCCTTTACACACACATATTGATATATATATATATATATATTTATAAATCTTTGATCCCTGTTTTGTTCTTTTCTTACCCGGTTTCCTGTTAAATTAGTAGCTTTTCGTTTTATTTGAATACTTGAACACGCTAAATTAAATTTGTATTCAATGCTTCACATTCTTTTCCAGTACAAGGATCCAGATAGAAAATTATGTCTGGTCTCTTGTTTATTATGTTGGATTTGTTTCTGCTTAACGAGTTCTGGACGTTTGGGTTGCAAAATTATGATTACCCTTATTTAAATAGTCTTTTGTAGTTTGGTTATTAAATTGATTATGCTGATAAATTCTTTCGTCTTCTGAACTTTCACTTATAGGTTCTACAGACACAGAGCTGCAAAAGCAAAAGGCTATTCTGATGTTCTGTATTTAGATAGTATTCACAAGAAAATACTTGGAAGAAGTCTCCTCTTGCAACATGTTTGTTGTAAAGGTACAATATGTTCTATTTAACCCAAATAATTTCAACACATATTACTTTTCATACTGAGTTAAAAATTGGTACTTAATTTGATATTCTACTCATTGTTTAATTTTTTTTTGGATTGTTTAATTTTTTTTTTGGATAGTATCTGGCTAAATGCTCTTGTAAATCTATGCTGTTATTAAACTTATTTTCTGTTTGATAATGTGATGGAAAAAAGGAATGCTTAATAGGATTTATTACGACCATAGGATTTTTCTGTTTTCTATATTTTTTTGTATGTATATATATGCTGTGTTTTCATGCACAACTTTTAATGTTACGAATTTTGATTTACTAAATTGGGAATCACAGAAGAGTGTTTTTCCACATTGAAGAATAGCTGAGAATTTCAGTTGGCTTTTAAATCCAAGAGAGATCTGAGAAAATTTGAGACAAGGAAAGTGTGATAGTTATGCAATTAAAATGTTATGAAGTATTAAGTTACTGATGAGCCATAAACACGCGTTGATTGGAGTTTAGAAGTTTAGGCTTTCAATGACTTGATGGAGCTACTGCTTTATAATATTGTCCATAGTCTTTTGTTCATCCAGAATGAGGAAACCTGCCTAATCAGGGATGCTGCCCCATCTAAAATGTTGTCGGTGTAAGTGGTTGTTAATTGGCCCTATCATGCTTAGGCCATAGCTATTATACTAACAAATAGCAGAACGACGCTTCTCAAGAAATTGTTGGAACTGTGTGTGGAATGAATTTATCTTTGGTTGGTCAAGCAGTATTCTTTTTGTCGACATATTTTACAAGTACTTTTATTTACCTTTTACTCCACTTTCTCTTGTATTAAACAATCCTCAGCACTCCGTTGCTTTTCTTTTCTTAAACTTATTCATTCCTCGAGAAAATTCATGGGCAAAATTTATATTCCTGTCATGAACTGGTTTCCGCTAGCTCTGACCCTTCTGTTAGTCTGCAATATTTCAAGTATTTATTAACTGGCACCATTGTTTTTTCCTATTTTATTTACCCAAGTGCTAAAAAAGCTTTACATCTATTTGATTGCATGGAAGCTGGCCACTTATATTTATAAACTTTAGTTGTTACATGGATCTAGATAAAAGCCTTGGATGAGTGCTTTTGAATCTGTCACATTTATGGGAATGGGAATTTGAATCTGTTGATTACAGGACTAATTTGAGTTTTATATTAAAAATATCTCCTGAACGCAATTTTATGTACAATATTTTATAGGTTCATGGAGATTACAATGAAGATGTTTTCCGGAGAGTTTGCCCGGAAATATTTTCAGAATGACGCAGATGATGATGATGGAGGCATGGAGCAAACGATGATGATGGAGTTTTTGAAGGAAATGAAAATAGAATTGAGAATGAAGAGGGGGTCATGAAGACGGTTGTATTAGTTCTTTCAACAAACTTTGTTTATTGAATTTTACACTTTCTGTTAATTGTTTATTGTATAAGAGAATTTAGTTTGTTTATTTGTTACATTAACATAGTTCCAGATTTCATAAATAAAACTGTTTGGGTATTTATTTATTAATGTTAATTCATTGCTATTAGTTAATTCTATTTTTTGAAGCATGTATACCTATACATAAATTATATATATGTGTGTGTGTGTGTATGTCAGCCAAAGTGTTACATAATCAATTCAAAAGTGATATATGAGATGGTTTAAAGTGCTACGTAACTATTTAAAAAGTGTTACGAACTATTAGATAACGTGCTACAATAAAATCATAAGCGCTACAAAAAAAAAGTATTACATTTTGACAAATAAGTGCTACGTATGGTGTCATCTATAACACTTTATAAGTGTTACTTCAAAGTGTTACAATAGATGACTTAATGTAACATTTAGAAAAAGTGTCACTAAAACCTACCAAAAGTGATACCTTAGACAGTAGGTAGCACGGACAAGTCCATCACCCATAAAAGTGCTACCTATTGTCTATAGTAACATTTTATTGCTACTAGTAAGAAGCACGTGCGTCGCACGTGATCCACATGACTTTACTAAAATAATTTTATTGATTAATATTAAAATATTAAAAAGTGAAATAAATATTAATTAAATTTAAATATTACACAGTATTTAATATATATTTTGCTTTACTTTAATTATAGATCGATATGAATTGTTAAATAATCATTTTAAAGAACTCAATCCTACAAAAATTTACAATTAGTATAACAACGAAATAAGTTTTATATTAGCTTACAATCACATTCATCGATCTTTTATTTCATTATTATGGCTAAAAAAGTATTTCATCTCACATGATTTTCGAATTCTTTTAGCATTGGATGCATTTTACATAATCAGACAAATAATTTAGCTTATAAATTATAAGCTAATGATTAGTAAATCACATGCAAGTTATTGCATTAATAAAAAAAATTAATTAAATATTATACCAAAATACATCATAATCAGTGGTGGACGCAGGATTCCGGCTTTGGGGAGGCGAAAAACGGACCGAGTTTATAAATTTAAACTATGCGAAATTTTTTTCCATATACTAACCATAATTAATGGCTTTTTATATTATAAAAGACAACTATTTGAAGTTTTTATCAAATTTTGGGGGAAATTGTAAATTAATTTATTTATTTTACCTTTAAAAAAATAATTTGGAAAACTTTTGGGGAAAATTTTTTTGGAAAATTTTGGGGGCAATTGTAAATTAATTCATTTATTTTACCTTTTAAAAAATAATTTTGAAAACTTTTGGGGGGAAATTTTTTGGAAAATTTTGGGGGCAAAGCCCCCTTGCCCCCCTGGGTCCGCCATTGATCATAATATCACCATTTTATTTGTTATTGTGATTCAATTAAAATAAAATAAAATAAAGGTTAGTCAAATTCTTATACTTCATGTGCTTACTTCTTTTATTCTATCTCAGTTCTTCGATTAAAGAAATGTAAAAAAAAATTACAACATAATATATATGTAAAAATAATTCATATATTATTTTAATTCTAGTAACAAAGTCAATATTTTATCATTAACACTTAAACTTAAAGTTTGTAGTCCTCCTATTTCCAGGGTTTTAAAAATAATAAACATTAACCTAATATATAAAAAAAATTAATCCATTATTTTCATCGAGAGTCAGATATTAAATAAAACGGCAAAAATATTTTTTTCATCCTCTAAGTGGACCGACTCGGAGAATTGGTCCCCAATTAACTTGATTTTGACATTTAGACCTTTATCTCTCCACTTTTCGGACATTTGGTCCTATAACCTGCTATAGCCGGTAACAGCAACCGGGAATGCTGAGTTGGCATTTTTTTAACAAAAAAAACGTTTTTATTATTAATAAATGCTGACATGTATTTGGTTGGACTTTTTTGGAGGGAAAACATGTTGTTTGTTGCAAAATGGAGGGAAACTTGTGGTTTTTTTCCTTTTTTTATACTAAATGTAGCTTAAATTATTTTCGAAAATAATAAATTATTTATAGAAAAGCTATTTATCATAAATATTAAATATCTTTAATTTTCAGAATTTCTATTTTAATTTTAATCAATTTCAATATTATATTTAAAATTTAAACATTCAAAAACTAAATAAATTAAAAATAATCTAAAACGATAAATAAAAATTTGAAAAAAATCTTTAGTTTGGAAAAAAATATAGTTTGAAAAAAAATTAAATAACCATATTTTCGAAAAAAAATATAAGTTTTTTTTTCCAAAAAATAATTTGGTTATGATTTAAAAAATAATACCAAATTATTCTATAAATAATTTAAATTATATTTAGTTATAAATATAATTTTTAACATTATTTTCTCCAACTTTTATAATAATTCAGTATTCAAAATTATCAAGTTATTAAAAATTAGGCAAAACTGAACATAGTTTCGAAAAACTATATTAATAACTTGATAATGTCAAAAAAACTGAATTATTTATAAAAGTTGGAAAAAATAATGTTAAAAAGTATATTTATAACTAAATATAATTTAAATTCTTTTTGAAAATAATAAATTATTTGTAGAATAATTCGGTATTATTTTTTTAAATCATAACCAAATTATTTTTTCGAAAAAAATAACTTATATTATTTTTTTCGAAAATATAATTATTTATATCAAGTTATTGAAATTGATTATAAGTAAAATATAATTTTTGAAAATTAAAGATATTTAAAAATTTAATATTTATATTAACTAGCTTTTTCTATAAATAATTTAAGTTACATTCAGTTAAAAATATAATTTTTAACATTATTTTTCAACTTTTATAAATAATTAAGTTTTTTTAAATTACCAAATTATTAAAATTTTAAATTGTTTTGTTTTATTTATACATTAAATAATTTTTTATATTTAAATTTGATTTTTAAATACTTATTTTCCTTAATTCTCACCTTCTACAATTGTAATGCCACATATGATGCCTAGTCAACAAAAAAATGAATTAAATAATAAGTTTTTTGTTTTTAAATTCCACATCAGCACAACAGGTAACATTTACCTGCTATAGCAGGTCATAGGACCAAATGTCCGAAAAGTAGAGAGATAAAGGTCTAAATGTCAAAATCAAGTTAATTGGGGACCAATTCTCTGAGTCGGTCCACTTAGAGGACGAAAAAAATATTTTTGCCTAAATAAAACTATGAAAAAGTGATAAGTCGAAATCTGAGTTTTGAAACTCTATTCAATTCCATACAAAATATCTTTATTTAATAAATAATAAAACCAAAGGCAGTCTGATAAAAGAAAAAATAAGTTAACAATTTTCACGTGTCAATCTTCAATAATTAAATATAATACTAATTAACTTTTATGTTTAAATTTCTTTTTGCATTCACTTATCTTTTTAAAAGTTATACATAATAAACTAAAAACTAATATAGTTTTTAAATTTCATAAAGTTTTAGAAAGATACGTTATACTATTAGAGTTTGTACTTGCAATTGATTTTGGCTATTTTGGTTATATTAAAATTTACATAGTTGTAAATTTTGAGCCGTATAGTTATGAAAATTGCAATTATTCTTAATACACTGAAACTAATATATATTTGTTTGAAGAGACTGTAAATTTAAAATTGATCTCATTTAATCTCGTTTACAAAATCATATTATTTGTTGTAAAATATAATTATCAATCCATTTTTAGTGCCTTTTATTGAGAAAATGGTATATAATACTTTAATCTTTATTTAAAATTTTGATTGAATTTTTGATCAAATAGAAAATATAGTTGCCAAAAATTTAGATATCAAGTGTTAAAAAAACCCCTTAACTATTCTCTTCCGCCACCTTATGCCCGGAATAATTCATATTACTTGGCACTAAACATGGTCACTTCACTCCAATTTATTATTATGTACAATTTAGCACAATAAATTTGATACATAAATATTATTTTGAATATTTTGATTATTATATTGGTACCTAAATTAACATGTAATTTAAGAAATATTAATCTTTGACATAGATATCAAACTATTTCATATTAAATAAGTTTAGTTTATTTATTTATTTGTTTACAATTTCATATACACACAGTGACTTTCTATTTCTGATTCTTGTTTTCATGTTTTTCATAATATTTGATTTTATAAAAATTAGAATAATTTGTACCCAATTTTATAATAATTGTCTTTGAGCTTGAATATTTATAAGTCATAAAGGTGTGCTTTTAAAATGAACTGAGATTTTATCGAAAATATCAAATTATACATATTATATGAAAGCCATTTAATTTTTCTTTAGAATTCCCAGCTATGACCCACATATTTTTTTTAACTATTTAATTTTATTCTTTCAAATCTTTATAATATGTTTTATTTGGTTTAATCCTAAACTATCTATACATGTGAGATAAACCCCCAAAATTAATTAGCTCAATCTCAACTCATTAATGTCAAACGTAACCATTTATTTTTCAATAATTTTTATTCTTATTTTTCATTCTTATCTGTTGTAATTATTTAATTTACTTAGTTTTTATGAATGTTATGTTAGTATTTGAACTAATATATAATTTGTAATATATAATTACTTTCTCAGTAGTCAAATTGTTACATATTAAATGAGTTTATTTATTTCTTTTGCATAGCAGATATGATCTTTTAGACTAATCCAATTTTAGCTCATGTTTCACTCTCCCACACCATTTTATTAAATTTTAATTATTTTGATATACGTTTTTATTATAAATATGTATCATATTGATATTTTAAACTTATAATTTTTAAGGGTGTAATTTTCAATCGCCATTCAAGTTTTATCACAAAGGTCAATTTAATACATATGGATTTTTTATTAAGTTTGTCTTCTTTGTTTTTTTATAAATTTATATATACAACTCTTAACACTTTTTTGCACTTGTTCTTAAAATTTATAGGATATAAAATAATCGAAAGATTGAAATCATAATATATTAAAAAATAATAAATTAGAAACTAAAACTTATAATGTTATATATAGAAAATTAAGTAAAAGTTATATTAACACATATAGTTAAAATTTAAAAGGCAATGTTTTTGCCGCGACAAACTTGTTTTGGTTCTTGTTCACTTTTTTTTTCATGTTAATCTTATTTCTTTTATTTTGTACTTTTTGTTTTACTGATATGGCTAATTAAAATAAAATATACATGAAATTGCAATAAAAATAAAATATGAAATTCTCTTATTTTCAATATTATTTCTTTAACAACCATCAATAAATTAATTTTTAAATTGCATATTACTAATTGAGAGAGAATATTTCGACCATTAAGAAATTATATATTTTCTCTACTTTTTATTTAGCATCAAAACCACCTAAAATATTTTTTATTTTATTTTTTCTTATCGTGTATATTGTAATTTGATCTTTTTCTTATAAATTAAAATAGACATATTTAATTATTGAGAAAATTTAAAAGAATATATGAAATATACAATTTTGCATCATACTAAAACTTAAATAGTTAAAATTTTCTTCTATAACGACTTGTGTATATGTTTAGAACATATAGTTGAAGATTTTGATATCTAGTTTAAATTTGAAATTAATTTTATAAAAAAATTTAAAGTATTCTTAGTGTTATGATTAAAAAAATATATTTTCAGATTCTGAATTTTTTTTGGGCCATAATGAACATCTCTCATATAATTAAACAAAAAAGATTAAATAAATTACAAAACTATAGAAAAACATAAATTCTTAATTTTTACATAGTGTTGAATTTTATAATGTTAAATTTTTTCTCATGTGAAGTCCTTATATATGCTTGTGACATATGGTTAGAAAGCTCTCGAAATCTAGTTTAATATGAGGCTAATATTATTTGAAAATTCAAAATATTTTAAAAGTTATAGCTGAGAGAAAAAAATACTTTTAAAATGTAGATATAAAAGGTCACATTGTCTTATATTGAACAAATAGAAGCTAAATAAATATCAAATTACTTAGTTGTCCTAAAATTTTACCATGTCTAAAGGATATTTTTGTCCAATCAAAAATTGCAAGAAACATTCACACTTTTAAGATAGTATAGATAGATAGATAGATTAGGTAATACTTTTTAGGTGTTACCTAATAGCACTTATGTTGTAGTGATTTTTCGAGGCTTGGTGTTGGTTCTATTTCGTTTAGTATGATACTTGGCTTACGGTTGGCCTCCTTTGCAAATTGCAAGCCATGCTTGTGTTTCGGCTTCAAACTCTTTTTGGTCTCACAATTTTTCAAACAAGCTACTGAATATATGCAAGTTAGATTTGGCATTTCCTAGTTTTAGATTTAAATAAATTTGTTTGTCTTTGCATAGGGGTGACAATGGGGCGGTTACTTGAAAATCCAGACTCATTTGGTCCACCACACAGGGTGGTTTTTTTTTTTTTGGATAAGACAAAATATTTATTGCAAAAAGCACCCATTACATGAAAGAAAAGTCCTATATACAAAGAGAGCCAAATCAAGGCTCTCTCAAGTTCACAAATACAAAGATTCTATCACGTACAAAAGAAGCAAGAGGAACTAATTCTACCAATGTTAAGTCACTAAACTCTGAACACCTCAAAAATTCCATTCGGACTGTCAAACCAAGAAGCAATCTGTATCTCTTTCATCTCGGGGACAGAAGCCTTGAACCGTGTAGAATTAAAATTTATTGTTATAATTTTTTTTATCTTGTATTCATATTATCAATGCATATTATTTATAAAAATTATCTTCAATGTATATACGTAAGATATGATATTATTTACATAAGAATTCCATTATTATTTATATATATGTAAAATGTATATTAAATATATTAAAAAAATAAAAATGCAAGGCGGTGCAAGTACCCACGGGCAGAAGTGATACACTGACCCCTCCCGCCCGGCTACAGGTCACAGAGTGGGGTGGAAAAATGAGCGGGCCAGGATGGGTCGTGAACATGGACGGTGAAATTGTTGTCCCTAGCTTTGCTTCCTTTTTGAGATATTCTCCTTGCCTATAAGGATTAAGTCTTTTTTTATTTTTCTTAAATTCTTGTAAATTGTTTTGAGTTAAGTAAATGGTCCCACCTAGGCACATGTGGTGTTCGATAAAAAAATTGTATTTTTAATTTACTAAAATTTAATTAGAACATCTCTCTTGCAGAAAAATTCATTTAACATGTGACGTGGTCAAAACATTTTAGCAATTTAATTTGCTTTACAATATGTACTAACAAGTCAATTAGAAGTTGATATGAAACATAGTCTCTTTAATTTAATCTAAGAAAAATAATTTCATCTAGTCAATAACTATTAAAAGAGCTATAACACGACAAAATAAAAACAAACACAAACAGTTGCTTAAACAAGTTCATCCGAAACAAAAAGGAAGAAAATTAGACAATGATCATTTAACTATATTAACATCATAAAATGATTAATATATATATATATATATATATATATATATATATTGAGTGAAGAAAATGAAGAAAAGAACGTAAAGTTCCTATTGCTCCATGCACTCCTTTCATGATGCAAATTATCATAGTAAGACTATGGGATGTTGGGGGAAGTTTTGGAGTTCGGGTGAGACATATTTTATGAAAACAATGTGTTTAGACAATAACAATAAGAAATGGAGGGAAAAATGGCAAAATGTTAATAACAACTAAAATAATGGGGAAAGAAAATTGCCAAAAATAATGAGGAGAGAAAAGAAGAATTAAGATGTGTAATCTTATATAAAATGATTATATATATTGGCCCATGAATTGTTGTTGGACCTCTAGCGCTACTCGGATTGACGACTATCACCACAAACCAACAAGAGTCTTTTCTAGCGCGCTTTTGTCCTCACTCACGCGCATCCCGAAAACTTCCTCAGGTCACCCATCCCATGTCTACTCCAAGCCAAGACGCTTAACCTCGTAGTTTTACATGTGATGGGCACCGGAAAAGAAGATGCATCTGTTGGTATAAGTAGTCCAAATCAAATCCTTTAAGCTATCCTTTTAACTGTGCAATTCAAATACACGAGTTCGAATCGCGGGCCGCGCCTCGCGCCTATTTTAAAGCCCATTGCAGGCAGGATGCTGGACCAAATCCCAACAATTGTAGTAAAACTTATATAGAAATCAATTCAAAAATAAAAAATTAAAAATAAAATGAAGGGGCTGTAAGACATGATTATGGAAACAAATACATCGATAATTAATTTTCAATGGAAGTTGGGGTGGGTTGGGAGGAGGGGGAAGGGCCCCCCTCATGCTATAAATCCAGTCATCGTTAATATTCAGTAGAAAAACAATATATTGAGGATACTGTAATGATGGTTGTCCCTAACCAAAAAAAGAAAAAAGACTATTCAGTTTATATCTGCGATGACCATGCAAATCTTTGTTGATAAAATATATTATTAATATTATTATTACTACTACTTTTACTTTATTTTCCTTTCAGCGATGAAATAAAAAAGTTTCAACGTTAACCATAATTGCTTTTTTCTTTTATTTTACTCTCAACGACAAACTTAGATGGTTTCTTTGCTATTTTTTTCCAAATAAAAAAAATTTATAGTGGCAAAATTCTTATTGTGCCGCTATATAAATTATCAAACACTTTTTTGAAGTTTATAAAATATTTAACAATTTCGAGATGCATTATATAAAGAGCTTATAAGTTTATAAGTCGAACACCCTAGGGTTGGTTACTAAGGGATATTCTCAGTTAGCAGGGTTGGATTACACTGAAACTTTTAGCCCTGTTATTAAACCTGTTACCATAGGAGTTATTCTCTCTATTGATGTTTCTCAATCATGGGTGCTCCGACAATTGGATGTTGATAATGCCTTTTTAAATGGGGATATTGACATAGAACTATACATGTTTCAGCCACCAAATTTTGAGCAAGGAAGGCCAAACACTGTTTGCAAACTCAAGATGTCTCTATATGGTCTAAAAAAGGCCCCAAGGGCTTGGAATTCAAAGTTTACCTTAGTTTTATGCTCTTTTGGATTCACAGTCTCCAAAGCAGATCCATCTCTCTATTTTAGGAGTCAATGAGACTCATTCATCATCATTCTGGACTATGTTGATGATATAGTAATTTCACTGGAAATAATGAAAATATTATCCAAGTACTTATTGATCAGTTGCACACAAGATTTTCTCTTAAGGATCTTGGTTCTCTCAATTATTTTTTGGGCATTGAGGTCTCACATATATAGCAAGGAATTCTTCCATCTCACTCAAAGTGCATCCATGATTTATTACACAAGGTGGGCATGAAGCATGTTATGGGAATTGCTACTCCTATGGTCAGCCATCCTTCCTTATCCAAGCATGATGGCAATCCAATTGAGAATGCCACCCTTTACAAAAGTGTAGTTGGTGCATTACAGTATGCTACCATTACCAGGCCTGCTATATCTTTTAGTGTGAATAAAGTCAGTCAATATATGGAAAATCCACTTGACACACATTGGAAAGCTGTGAAAAGGATCCTCAGATATCTTGCAGTAACAATTGATCATGGCATCATCTTTAAGGTTGATTCTCAAATGACATTGCAAGCCTTTGATGGTGCTAATTGGGCTGGAGATTTGGATGATAGAAGGTCCACCACTGGCTATTGTGTGTTCCTGGGGCAGAACTTAGTTTCTTGGAGTTCAAAGACACAATCTACAGTTTCAAGGTCAAGTACAGAGGCAGAGTACATGAGTTTGGCTCAAGCTACTTTTGATGTTGTGTGGCTACAATCTTTATTGAGTGAATTGAAGATGGCATGTGATAGAAAGGTTGTGATCTGGGTAAACAATCAGCTAGGGGGGCATATCTTTGGCATCCAATCCTGTTCACTCAAGAACGAAACAATTGGAGCTAGATTTGCATTTCATAAGAGAGAAAGTCCAGAACCAAACCATATCCGTTCAACATGTTCCAAGTATCGACCAAATGGCTGACATTTTTACTAAACCTCTTCCTAATCAATTCTTCACACCACTTAGAAACAAATTGACATTGTCCTCTAAGTCTATGCTTGAATTGAGGGGGCCTGTTAGAGGATGTGCTGGTTATGATAATCATGGAACACAAAACAAGGATGCAGAGGATCACACCCATAAGGAATATTGTAGCAGCAAAACGGCTTGATTATTCTCTGTCAGGGTCGTGCAATCTGTTACCAGATATTTGAGCAAGATCCAATTAATATGAGATAGGTGTACCATCTAGAATGTTCATCGATATCTATAAATGGTCAATGATGTAATCAACCATGATATTTAATGAAACAGTAAAATTTTAGATTCTCAATATTATGCTTGTCATGCTTTTCATTCAGTTCTTCTTTGTGGTTGCTGCGCTTCTTCAACAATTGCTAAACTTTATTATTATTATTATTATTATTATTATTATTATTATTGTTATTGTTATTATTATTACTACTTTATCTTTTTCTGAACAAAGACATAAATAAGTTTCGACACTAACACAAATAAATAAAATAAAATGTTATATATGGCGATGAATGTTGACCATTCGTCGCTACTTAAAATATATTATTTTACAATTTTCAACAAAATCATAGGTTCAACCATTAACAATAATTAATTGTTTTCTGTTATATTATTCTCAACGGCAAAAATAGATGGTTTTACCACTAAATTTTTTCAAAAGGAAAATGAAAATTGTTAGCGGCGAAATTCTTAATGTGCGCTATATAAATTTTATTTTATTTTTATTTTTATTTTTGTTTGATGTTAGCGTCCACTATATTTCGTAGTTAGCGACAAGCTTTACGTTTCATCGCTAAATGTTTGTCACTAATTTATATTCCTTTGTAGTGGTACTAAACCAAATCAAGAATAAGCTTCAAAGAATTAAGGCAGAAATTAGAAAAGTATCTACTGTATATTGCAGAAATTCATTATTTGATGTAAATGTACATGTATAGATTAAATGAAAACATCTAAATGATCAAATATTACATTTCTTGAGCCTTCTTTAACTCCCAAATGTATTTCATCTTATTTTTCCAGCCTTCATATCACTGCATTGTACCACAGAAAAAAAGAGATTCGAATTCAATAACTGACAATGGCTTTTTCTCAGTCAAACTTAAATTCAACCAAAAAAAAGAATAGAACTTTACCATTCATGGAGTAAAATTTCCTCTTACACTCTGTTCAGAAGTTCCTTCATTTGACGGGCCCTCATTATTTCCCCTGAAGAACTGGAGTTGTTTATTGACTATTTCCAGCTCTTTTTTGGCCTTTCCAATCTCAACATGAAGCCTGTTCTCCACTTCGAGTCGGCCATGCACTGGATTTTCGTTTCTTATTCTAGCCTCCAAGATTAGGATTTCAACAGTTTTATCTTTGTCTTGTTCGTTAACAGAGTTAATTATTTTCATGGTGTTATTTATCCCGAACAGTGTGTGCACGTTCTAAAAATTTTCGACCCTTTTGGATGGGAAGTAGCGTGCATAAATACAATTTTGCTCACATCTCCTCCGCTGGTGCTTGCACATTGCGCAGGGGATAATATGAAACTCATTGATATCATTATTCATTATTGCCAAACTTCTTTTGTTTTCTGAAAGCTGAACTGAAGAATGAAAGTTATTAATTTTTCCAGGGATGATGAAGAATATATATAGTACATGGATTTTCAGTCCCAAATAATCATCTGTTGCAGATGTCGTTATTTCATTTTACCAATACATGTGTGCTTTAATGAAATTGAATACTATTTTGCAATAGAAAATCTAAGGTGTGGGTTTTATTTTTCTGTTTCAGTACGTTGATTTTAATATGGCTGGATTACATTATGCTGGAAAAATCTTGTTTTTTCTATTCTTGATTTCCAATTGCGAAAATCGTGAAAGTATAATTAATGTTTGAATTCAAATTTTGAATTATGGAAATAGTTATTTAAAAATGGTTGTAAAAGAGACTAAATTGTTTTGAGTACATTGAGATGGGTATCCAAAAATGGGTTGAAAATTTCGAGTAAATAAAAGATTTTAAATCGTGGAAATAATTGCTATAGTGAAAAATGACATGCTGATAGTTTCTTTGGGGTATGTTTAAAGGCCTGATTTTCTGTATGGGTCGGCCCAAACTAAACCAAATTGGACCTCAACTCTTGCCCATTTAAACATACTCCATATTTAGAATTTTAGATTAATCAAAATTTGAAAGAAATAATATTATATACCATTTTCAAAAAATGACAAAGGGTATGAAAATTAAGATTACATGAGAATTTGTAGTGTATATAATATATATATATATATTAGTAGAATAGCTGCCATTTTAGTTTCTTATAGAAAAAAATAATTAAAAAAAAACACTAAAACACCATTTGATGGAAAAGATAATTTATTAATGTTTTTAAAAGCCCAAATTCGTGTAAAAATTCTGTAATCACTACAACAAAAATGAATAACAGTGTTTTTTTTGCTTTTTGAGAATAAGTGAATAAGAGGGTTAATATTTCAAGTAATAATCTAAAAGTTGTGAGTATGACAAGAATTCTGTGCTTTATCTATAATGATTTTTACATTAATTTTTAATAATGAAAAAAACTTTATAAAGTAATAATCTAACATATATAGAAAGAGTTCAACATATACTCTAGAACTGCATGCATTCGTGCGTCTGATTTTTTTTTTATTGAATATCTAAGAGACAAGAAATTTAGGTCAATATACCTGATGGGTCTTCCATTTCAAAATTGTGTTTCATCTTCTATTCCACCGCACGGATGATTGTCAACATGTACTTCACATATTAAATTACTCGCACAGTGCTTTCACCAAGAAAAAATAGAAATTATTGTTGCAAGAAAGAGATAATGTGCAAGTTTGAGCGTCAATCGTATCTTTCATGTAATGGTAAACCAATTCGAAGAACTTCTAATAGAGATATATAATTCGTTCAGATTTATATAAGGCTGAAAAGGGACCACGCGACAAAATGAAAAAAATAAAATTCCTTTTTAGTGAAGAAACCGGTGATTCTTCCGTTGAAAGAATGACAAAAACTTTAATCCGGGATTTTCTAATTATCAACTTGGTGAAATATACTATTCTTATATCGAAAAATAATATAATACATCGGCCTAAGGATATTGCTCTTTAATACTAGAAATCTTACATCAATATCAATTCATTTTCTTCCATGTATTTCAAGGCACGTACTTTGACTTTCTTTTCATTATTTTTTTATTTTAATATATGACAAAACCGCAAAATGGGCCACGTTATGAAAAGTTTTTTTTCACAAAATGGGCCTGCATTTTGGGATAGAGTCAATAACACCGTGGTCTTTTTTCTTGTGTTGAGTTTGGATTTGGGTGTTTGGGGACCGTCGATCTTACGGATTAATATCCATAAGTGAATTTGATAGGAGTCTTTCACAATAACATATGGAGCTTTTAACATGGTAGTAACGACAAATTTATATTAAACTTGTCAAAATTAAATGTTAGATAAGATTTTTTTTATAAAAAAAAACTTGGGATGTAGGTACTTTTTTAAAAACATTTTATAAGTTGTTAAACAACGTATGGTAGGATCTTATAATTTATTTTAGAAAAATATTGTCAAATACTTTTATGGAGCTTATAAATTCTTAATCAACTTACATGATGCTCTGAAGAGCTCATGAGCTTAGTCGAACACCCTTTTAATATAGATTGCGACAAATTAATGGTTAACATTGCTAACATTTAGTTTTAACAACACAGTAAAAATTTTGTAGGTCATCGTGATTATTTAATAGAAAATTCATATTGTTAGGACACTACAATGACGATTGTCGCTAACCAAAAAAGGAATAAAAATTACTCGTTTTTATACTGGTGACGATTGGGGAAATCTTCGTCGCTATAATGTACACTACTATTATTATTGTTACTTTATCTTCCAATCAGGGACGACATAAAAAAACTTCGACACTAACTCAACTAAAAAGGGGTGGAGAGGGGATTAGTTGTACCGGGGTCGATAGTTAAAGTCACATATTTAAATATTTATTACATATAGTAATAAAACTTAAATTATTATACTTAAATATAAAATTCTTCTTAATTTTTTGGAGACTTGGTGTTGGTTCTGTTTTCTTCTGGTATGATGATAATTGGCTTACGGTTGGCCTCCTTTGCAAATTGGTGGACTCACAATATTGTTCTAATGCTGCTGTTAATTACTTTTGGGATCAAACTCAGTGGGATTTAAGCTATATTGTTCATCTTCTGCATAAAGATGGTTATTGGATAAATTCAAACACTTTCAATTGATGTTGAGTTGTTTAATTGGAAGCTTACTCCTAATTATACTTCAGTACTTATATTCAGCTTGGGACAATTCCAAAAGCAAAAATATTGGGCATTTCTAATAATAGGAAAAATTGCAAAATTAGTCCTATAACTAAAAGACAGTTGCGAAAACATCCTGTAAAATGTTCGAATTGCAAAATAGTCATGTAACTATATATGATTTTACAAAATAATCCTGCAAATTGCACAATTTGAAAAATAGTCCTGTAACTTATATTTGAGTCTCAATTTTAGTCCTAATTTCAGTGGCAAATTTGAAATTTCACTGGATTTTGATCACGTGAGCGGCACATGTAACTCCCAATTTCAAGTGAAATTAGGACTAAAATTGATATTCAAGTACCATTTACAGGACTATTTAGCAAACCATACATTTTGCAGGAGTATTTTGTAAAATAATACATAGTTAGATGACTATTTAGTCATTTGAAAATTTTAAAGGACCTTTTTGCGACCACCTTTTAGTTACAGGACTAATTTTGTAATTATGCCCTAATAATATCAAGTCTTATTCAACTTTGGAACATTAATTGGTTCGACTATATTGAATAGAAACTTTTGTAGCAAATATACAACAGTGTTGTTTGCTTATTAAGTCGCATTTTACATTTTGATTTCTGTTATTAATCTACACGTGTAAGAAGCCTATTGGTTGAGGTGGTTATTGTTCATGGTACTGTGCAGGGGTCACATTTTCTGTACTACTGAGCATATATAATCCTCAGCTCACTGATGTAATCTCTCATGACTTTATGGAATGAATTAAATCTGTTTCTTCTTCTTTGTCTTTGTTCAATATGCATTTTGGGTTTATTCTTTTGCTACATGGTATCGAGAGCACCAGGCTATATCATCCATGCCTGGGCGCAGAAACAACCTTCCTCCGGTGAAACCCGACACACACCTGGCCGGTGCTGGCCGCCAGCGATAAACCTGCAGAGACACTCGAAGGTGATCCTCTGTATCTCTACAACTCAGATCATCCTGGGATAACCTTAGTTACTACGCCCCTATCAGGTAATAACTATCTCTCGTGGAACCGAGCTATGCTTCTTGCCCTTCGAGCTAAAAATAAGCTGGGATTTATAAATGGTAAAATTGCTGAACCTGCCCTAGAATCTCCTCAATATGAGAACTGGAAAAAGGTGGATTGCATGGTTATCTCATGGATTTTAAATTCATTGTCTAAAGATATCGTTGATGATTTTATGTACACTTATTCTGCTAAACAACTTTGGGATGAAATTGCTGAGCGGTTTGGGGAGTCAAATGGACCTTTGATATATCAATTGGAAAAGGAAATTTCTAATATCACTCAGGGAAATATGTCTGTGACCATATATTATACCAAATTGAAGAAGTTGTGGGATGAGCTGTGTTGCTTGTCACCTTTGCCCTCTTGTACTTGTGGTGCTAGTAAAGCATTAAATGACAGGGAAACACGACAGCGGTTGATGCAATTTTTGATAGGCTTGAATGATACTTTTGATCATATAAGAAGCCAGATACTTATCATGGATCCCTTACCCACAATTAACAAGGCCTATTCATTGGTGATTAGGGTGGAGAAGCATAGGAATGTTCAAATTAATTGCCCAGATCCTATGGAAAATGCTGCAATGATGAGCAGGGTATCACACTATGGGAAGGACAACTCTGTGAAAACAGGAAATTCAAATCACTCTGGGTACAAAAATAAAGGACCTAACAGAAGATTGACTAAGGAAGAAAAGGCCAAGTTGACTTGTGATCATTGTCAAGGGACTGGGCATGATATTGGGAAGTGTTTCAAACTGCATGGGTATTCAGATTGGTGGGAAAAATTGAAGCAACGGTGCACTCAGTCAGGTGTTGCAAATATGGTAGAGACTGAATCTGATCCTAGCAAGAAAGGCACACATGAGACTGATGGAAAGAACAACAATACTACAGATATGAGCATCATCATTCAATAGGAACTTGCAAAATTTTTTGCAACTAAATCCATGGGAGGCAGCAGCACTGAGTCCAATTACACTTTTGCTCACTTTGCTGATTTTGGAGGTAAATATTTACAGTAGCCTATCCATTACTCTCTAACTATGCTTGAAAATATGGACAATGACTATTGGATATTAGATACAGGTGCTAGTAGGCACATGTGCTCCAACCTTAACCTTCTTACTCACATTCAACCTCTCTCACCCTCTGTCATCATTTGCCTACCTGATGGTTCTACCAAAACACTCCACCACACTGGTCACATTAAGTTGTCCACTCATTTAGAACATTCTGATGTGCTAGTTGTCCCTAGTTTCAAGTATAATCTTCTTTCCATTTCACAGCTCACCCAAGAATCCAATCTAAAATGTATCTTCTTTCCTGATCATTGTATTTTCCAGGCCCTGCATAATGAAGATATCCTGGCCATGGCAAGACACTTGGGAGACTATATGTTCTGCAACAAGATTCACCATCCACCTCTGTTCCCTCACCCCTGCTTTCCAATACTTTTTGTAATAGTTCTTTTGATACATGGCACAAGAGATTTGGCCATGCTTCACCTCATTTGTTACAGCATTTGGATTTCCTGAAACCTTTGTGTACTCCTGATGTGCATGTTTCTTTAAAATCTTGTGATGTATGCCACAAAGCTAAGCAACATAAGCTCGTGTTTCCTCTCAGTTCTATACATACCACTGCTGTTTTTGATCTTTTGCATGTGGATATATGGCGACCTTACAAGGTCAGTTGTGTCACTAATACTCCATATCTGCTTAATTTAGTGGATGACTTTAGCAGAACTACTTGGACCTTTTTAATGTATCATAAAAGTCAAACTGTTCTTCTTCTTCAAAATTTCTGCACCATGATTCACACATAATTCAACACCAATGTGAAGATTATCAGAAGTGAGAATGGTGCTGAATTTCTCAGTCAACAATGTCAAGCTTTTTTCCAAAAATCTGGTATCCTTCATCAAAAATCTTGCCCCTACACACCACAACAGAATGGTGTGGTGTAAAGAAAACACAAGCACCTTCTAGAGATAGCAAGGGCTTTGATGTTTCAGTCCCTACTCTATTCTCACTGCCACCTATATTTTAAACAGGTTACCTTCCTCTGTTCTTGCTTGGAAAACTCCCTTTGAGGTCTTATATAATGAGCCTCCTCAGTTTGACATGTTAAAACCTTTTGGCTGCCTTGTTTATGCCACCAACCTTGCACCACACAAAGGCAAATTTACTCAGAGAGCACACAAATGTGCTTTTCTGGGGTATGTTCCTGGTCAAAAGGGCTACAGGATCCTTGATCTAGAATATCTTCAGATTTTGGTCTCCAGGCATGTCCAATTTGTAGAGCATGTCTTTCCCTTTCACTCTATTTTACCTCCTGCAGAACACACTCATTTGCCTTCCATTCACCCTCATATTGACACTGACTATTCTACTCCTTCTCCTCCATTTGATCCTCCTGTTCAAGCTCTCAGAAGAAGCTCTAGACCTACTAGACCTCCTGCCTATCTCCAAGACTTTGTCACAAATGCTGTTGTTGCCTATACACCTTTGCAGGGTGCTTCCCCTACTTCCTTACCTCAGACATATCCTTACACCATTTCACCTTGCTTCAGCCCTTTATACTTGTCCTTTCTAGCTAATGTCACTAATATCCAAGAGCCAAAGTCCTACTTTCAGGCTAGTAAAGATAGTAATTGGGTTGAGGCCATGGGGAAGGAGATTGATGCTTTGGAGAGAAATCACACTTGGATTCTTACTCAGTTGCCTGATGGCAAGAGAGCCACAGGCTGCAAATGGGTGTATAAGGTTAAACTACACCCTGATGGTTCCATAGAGAGATATAAGGCCAAATTGGTTGCCAATGGGTATGATCAAATTCAGGGCATAGACTATGAGGAAAGCTTCTCTCCTGTTACCAAACTTGTCACTGTTAGATTCCTTATTGCTATGGCCATAGCCAAGGGTTGGCCTCTTCATCACCTAGACATTAATAATGCATTCTTGCATGGGTCCTTAACTCAAGAGGTATACATGTTTCCTCCTGATGGGTACACTAAAGCTAAACCTGGACAGGTATGCCTACTTCAGAGAAGCTTGTATGGTCTCAAACAAGCTTCTCGGGAGTGGAATTCTGAATTTTGCACAACGTTTTTGGCTTATGGTTTCACTCAGTCTAGCCATGATCACTGTTTGTTCATTAAGGTTACCAATGACCATTTTTTAGCTCTTCTTGTCTATGTTGATGATGTCCTAGTGACAGGCTCTCACACTGAGGACATACAGCACCTTAAGAGTCATTTGGATGATCTTTTCACTATTAAAGATCTTGGATTTTCTAAGTATTTCTTGGGGGTTGAACTTGCTAGAAGCTCTCAAGGGACTTATTTGCATCAAAGGAAGTATATCTTGGACATTATTGCTGATACTGGTCTCCTTCAAGCCAAGCCTGCCTCCACACCTCTTCCTCATGGATTGAAATTGGTGCAAGGGGCTGGCACCCCTCTTACTGATCCCAACCATTATAGACGGTTGATTGGTCGATTGATGTATCTCAACTTCACTAGGCCTGATCTCACATTTGCTGTGCAACAGCTCAGTCAATTTGTGAACAGCCCTGACTCCTCTCATTGGGATGCTGCATTACATGTGGTTCGTTACCTTAAAGGTTGTCCATCCACTGGTTTATTTTATCCATCCCAATCACACACTCAGCTCATGGCTTACAGTGATGCTGATTGGGGTACATGTCCTGATACACGCAAATCCTTAACTGGTTATTGTGTTTTCTTGGGTGGTGCCTTGATTTCCTGGAAAACCAAAAAACAAAACACCGTTTCTCGATCTTCCGCTGAAACGGAATACCGTGCTCTTACTGCCACTGTGTGCGAGTTACAGTGGATTTCATACATTGCCAGGGACTTACATATTTTCATTCCCACTTCCATTGATATTTGGTGTAACAGTCAGGCTGCCATACATATTGCTGCAAATCCTGTGTTCCACGAGAGGACCAAGCACCTTGACATCGATTGTCATATTGTACGTAACCAGTTTAAAGATGGCTTCATTCTTCTACGTCATGTTTCTACCAAACACCAACTTGCGGATATATTCACTAAGTCTCTTGGGGGTTCTTCCTTCTACACTCTGTTGTCCAAGTTAAGCCTTCAGGATTTTCACCGTGGCCTAACTTGAGGGGGGGTGTAGCAAATATACAAAAGTGTTCTTTGCTTATTAATCGCATTTTACATTTTGATTTATGTTATTAATCTACACGTGTAAGAAGACTATTGGTTGAGGTGGTTATTGTGCATGGTACTGTGCAGGGGTCACGTTTTCTGTACTATGCTGAGCATATATAATCCTCAGCTCACTGATGTAATCTCTCATGACTTTATGGAATGAATTAAATTTGTTTCTTCTTCTTTGCTGGTTCAATATGTATTTTGGGTTTATTCTTTTGCTACAACTTTGTCAAGAACTACTCTCTGTAGATTCCTAGTTAATTGCTAAAAGTTTTCAGATTGTTTCTATATGTCATTTTTGAAAGCCAAATGAGGAAAATTTTGTCCACATGTTCTTTACTTGTACAATGACGCAATAGGTTTTGTTTCTTTATTTTATTTTATTTTGGCAGACTGTTCAACATTCCTAATCATGATTCTTCTACCATTATGCAATGTTCGTTTTTGGATTTCTTCTCGTAAACAACCTAATAAGTTGCACATTAGGAAGCTTCGCTTTGCTTATCTTATGGCACATTTGATGTTATTTGATAACATACACCATCACTCACCTCATGTCAAAGAAAGATCCAATAATGAAAATAAGTTGTAACCAATACATTCAGATTAGTTACTAGCGATTGTAACCATCCGATAGTTAGTCCGTTTGTCTATAAATACATACAAACTTTACTCCTCTTAATTCATTCAATCATAATGGAAATACACTTTACCTTCTATATAGCGAATCGGTCGCTATGCTCTTTGACAAAATTTATCCATTGCGAAACACTTTTCAGAAATTATGCTTTATCATTTATTAACCATTTCTTGGAGTTGTTTCGATCTTTCTTTTGCAGACAAATTTGAATTAGGGGGAGCCTATGTTGGGAATTACATCTTGGAACTCTCCTATAAATACATGAAGCATTGGAGGATCAAAAAATAACACATTACTCTATAACACAACAAGAAAATTCAGCAAAATCAATTGTTCTTCATTTTCAACAATCTTGTTGTATTAGCCTAAGTACATCACATTCACATCTTGCTTATTAGATTTTCTTTCTTGATTACACTTGCACTTTTGAGTTGTAATATTTCATTCAAAGTGTAATCTTGATTGTATTTGTAAAATCATCCAAAACAAGACATACTTGTTGAGTGTTCTTTTGGCAAGAATACAGTTGGTTGATTCACTAGGTGTTGAAGAGTTTGGTGCTCTTCATTGTTGTAAGAATAGTTTGGTGCTTTTCATAGGTGGTGGTGTAAGAAGAGTGTGGTGCTCTTCAAGGTGAAGATTGTAATTTTTTGTATCAATTAATAAACTTTTTCGTTTCGAAATCCACTCGGACAACCCGTGTGGTAGCGGACGTAGGCCCTAGGTGGGTTGAAGTACTATAAATCACCGCTTGTTGATTTATTTTTCTGCACTTCTATTTTCATCTTCTTTATATTCGAAAAAAGGGCTTATATCGGAAAATCGGGAAAATCTATTCATCCCTAGCCACTTGGACTAACAAGTGGTATCAGAGCCAAACTCTTTGGCAAGCTCGTTCTTCATTGTGAGTAAAGAGGAAAGATTCATGGCTACAACGAAAGCTATCTTACTACTGGTGCCTCAACCAATAAGCCACCTCTATTCGACACCAACAACTCGTATTTTGGAAAGAACGAATGGAATACTCCTTACAAGGTTGTGGGTTCAACATTTGGAACACGGTCATTGAAGGAATAACTCAACCAACCAAGAAATTGGAGGATGAAACTATATTCCTCAAGAGTTTCAAAAAGTTCGATGAAAGTGACAAGAAGTCTCTCTGTAAAAGGTAAGGCTTTGAATATCTTGCATTGTTCACTCACTGCCATCGAGTATAGTCGAATTAGAGGAATAAGGTCCGCACATGAATTATGGGAAAAACTTGAAACCATCTATGAAGAACTAAGAAGGTTAAACATGCTAGAAAAACCATTCTTGTTAAAGACTTCAAAAACTTCATAATGTTCGAAGGTGAAGGGATTTCGAAAATAGTGAAAAGGCTCGACAACATCGTCAATCCTCTATTGGCGCTCGGAAAAGTCATCTTCGCAGAAGACAAGGTAACCAAGGTATTAAATGCTTTTCTCGGTTCTTGGTCCGAAAAAGTGACGGCTATCATGAAAGCTCAAAATCTTGAGACTCTCAAGTTTGGTGAGCTTATTGAAAATTTTCTTATCTATGAAGTCTATATCAAAGAAAGAAAGAACTCCAAACCATCCACCTCTCAATCGGGTATGCAATCTATACCTAAAGGCCTTGCCTCAAGTTCAAATAATTCTTACTATACTAGTGATGAGGATGATTAGGAAACGGCCGTCCTTGTATGAAAATTTGCAAAATTTATCAATAAAATAAGGCAAAAAGGCAAGAGACACTTTGTGCTTTGAATGCAGAAAATTCGGGCATTTTATAGCCGATTGTCCTAAGATGGTGGAGGAAGAACAAAAGAATAAAAAGTTCTTTCCTAAAAAGAAGGCTTTGAACGCGGATGTCAAAATATGAGATGAACTCCTTGCAACATCCGATGATGAAGATGAAGCCGAACAAGGACTTATGGCCATAGATGATGAAAATAATAAGGTACGCTCTAACTCTTCCTCTTCCTCTTTAATTGATGAATTTCAAGGAGATTATGATGATTTACAAAATGAGTTTAGAGATATGATTTGCAAATACAAGAGTTTGAAAAAGGATTTTAAAGATTTAAAATTAGAGAAAGATAAGTTATTCTCTTTTTATGAATCTCTTGAAATGTTTTAACTTGAGTACCGATAACGTTACTAAAATTCTTGGTGCATAAAGAAGTGAGAAATCTAAATTAGGACTTGGTTACGTACCTTTTCAAACCGATTTCAAGAAAAAAACCAAGCTCTAACTTTTATTCGTGCTAGTACTCCAAGAAAAATTAGAAATAGTAATAGTCATATTTTGAGACCCAAGGGTCTCAATGCTAACCCCCATGGACTCCAATATTCTAGGGTGCCTAAAACTTATATAGAAATCAATTCAAAATTAAAAAATAAATATAAAATGGAGGGGCTGTAAGACATGATTATGGAAACAAATACATCGATAATTAATTTTCAATGGAAGTTGGGGTGGGTTGGGAGGAGGGGGAAGGGACCCCCTCATGCTATAGATCCAGTCATCGTTAATATTCAGTAGAAAAAACAATATGTTTAGGATACTTTATGATGGTTGTCGCTAATAACCAAAAAAAGAAAAAAGACTATTCTGTTTATATCTGCGATGACCATGCAAATGTTTGTTGATAAAATATATTATTAATATTATTATTACTACTATTTTTACTTTATTTTCCTTTCAGCGATGACATAAATAAGTTTCAACGTTAACCATAATTGCTTTTTTCTTTTATTTTACTCTCAACGACAAACATATATAGATGATTTCTTTGCTACTTTTTTCCAAATAAAAAAAATTGTTAGTGGCAAAATTCTTATTGTGCCGCTATATAAATTATCAAACATTTTTTTGAAGTTTATAAAATATTAAACAATTTCGAGATGCATTATATAAAGAGCTTATAAGTTTATAAGTCAAACACCCTAGGGTTGGTTGCTAAAGGATATTCTCAGTTAGCAGGGTTGGATTACACTGAAACTTTTAGCCCTGTTATTAAACCTGTTACCATAAGAGTTATTCTCTCTATTGCTGTTTCTCAGTCATGGGTGCTCCGACAATTGGATGTTGATAATGCCTTTTTAAATGGGGATATTGACACAGAACTATATATGTTTCAGCCACCAGGTTTTGAGCAAGGAGGGCCAAACACTGTTTGCAAACTCAAGAGGTCTCTATATGGTCTAAACAGGCCTCAAGGGCTAGGAATTCAAAGTTTACCTCAGTTTTATACTCTTATTGATTCACAGTCTCCAAAGCAGATCCATCTCTCTATTTTAGGAGTCAAGGAGACTCATTCATCATCACTCTGGCCTATGTTGATGATATAGTAATCACTGGAAATAATGAAAATGCTATTCAAGTACTTATTGATCAGTTGCACACAAGATTTTCTCTTAAGGATCTTGGTCCTCTCAATTATTTTTTGGGCATTGAGGTCTCACAGATATAGCAAGGAATTCTTCCATCTCAGTCAAAGTACATCCATGATTTATTACACAAGGGGGGCATGAAGCATGTTATGGGAATTGCTACTCCTATGGTCAGCCATCCTTCCTTATCCAAGCATGATGGCAATCCAATTGAGAATGCCACCCTTACAGAAGTGTAGTTGGTGCATTACAGTATGCTACCATTACCAGGCCCGCTATATCTTTTAGTGTGAATAAGGTCAGTCAATATATGAAAAATTCACTTGACACACATTGGAAAGCTGTGAAAAGGATCCTCAGATATCTTGCAGTAACAATTGATCATGGCATCATCTTTAAGGCTGATTCTCAAATGACATTGCAAGCCTTTGCTGATGCTAATTGGGCTGGAGATTTGGATGATAGGAGGTCCACCACTGGCTATTGTGTGTTCCTGGCGCAGAACTTAGTTTCTTGGAGTTCAAAGACACAATCTACAGTTTCAAGGTCAAGTACAGAGGCAGAGTACAAGAGTTTGGCTCAAGCTACTTGTGATGTTGTGTGGCTACAATCTTTATTGAGTGAATTGAAGATGGCATGTAATAGAAAGGTTGTGATCTGGGTAAAGAATCAGCCAGGGGGCCATATCTTTGGCATGCAATCCTGTTTTCACTCAAGAACCAAATAATTGGAGCTAGATTTGCATTTCATAAGAGAGAAAGTCCAGAACCAAACCATATCCGTTCAACATGTTCCAAGTATCGACCAAATGGCTGACATTTTTACTAAACCTCTTCCTAATCAATTCTTCACACCACTTAGAAACAAATTGACATTGTCTTCTAAGTCTATGCTTGAATTGAGGGGGCCTGTTAGAGGATGTGCTGATTATGATCATCAAGGAACACAAAACAAGGATGCAGAGGATCACACCCATAAGGAATATTGTAGCAGCAAAACGGCTTGATTATTCTCTGTCAGGGCCGTACAATCTGTTACCAGATATTTGAGCAAGATCCAATTAATATGAGACAGGTGTACCATCTAGAATGTTCATTGATATCTATAAATAGTCAATGATGTAATCAGCCATGGTATTCAATGAAACAGTAAAATTTTAGATTCTCAATATTATGCTTGTCATGCTTTTCATTCAGTTCTTCTTTATGGTTGTTGTGTTTCTTCAACAATTTCTAAACTTTATTATTATTATTATTATTATTATTATTATTGTTATTATTATTATTGTTGTTGTTGTTATTACTACTACTACTTTATCTTTTTTTCTGAACAAAGACATAAATAACTTTCGACACTAACACAAATAAATAAAATAAAATTTTATATATGGCGATGAATGTTGACCATTCGTCGCTACTTAATATATATTATTTTACAATTTTCAACAAAATCATAGGTTCAACCATTAAAAATAATTAATTTTGTTTTTATATTATTCTCAACGGCAAACATAGATGGTTTTACCACTAAATTTTTTCAAAAGGAAAATGAAAACTGTTAGTGACGAAATTCGTAATGTGCGCTGTATACATTTTATTTTATTTATATTTTTATTTTTGTTTGATGTTAGCGTCCACTGTATTTCGTAGTTAGCGACAAGCTTTACGTTTCATCGCTAAAAGTTTGTCGCTATTTTATATTCATTTGTAGTGGTACTGAACCAAATCAAGAATACGCGACAAAGAATTAAGGCAGAAATCAGAAAAGCATCCACTGCATTTTGCAGGAATTCATTATTTGATGTAAATGTACATGTATATATTAAATGAAAATATGTAAATGATCAAATATTACATTGCTTGAGCCCTATTCAACTCCCGAATGTATTCCATCTTATTTTTCCGGCCTTCAAATCACTGCATTGTACCACAGAAAAAAAGAGATTTGAATTCAATAACTGACAATGGCTTTTTCTCAGTCAAACTTAAATTCAACCAAAAAAAAAAGAATAGAATTTTACCATTCATGGAGTAAAATTCCCTCTCACACTCTGTTCAGAAGTTCCTTCATTTGACGGGCCCTCGTTATTTCCCCTGAAGAACTGGAGTTGTTTATTGACTATTTCCAGCTCTTTTTTGGCGTTTCTAATCTCAACACGAAGCCTGTTCTCCATTTCGAGTGGGCCATGCATTGGATTTTCGTTTCTTATTCTAGCCTCCAAGATTAGGGTTTCAACAGTTTTATCTCTGTCTTGTTCGTTAACAGAGTTAATTATTTTCATGGTGTTGTTTATCCCGACGATCGGCACGCGTTAAAAATCTTCGACTCTTTCGGATGGGAAGTAGCGTGCATAAATACAATTTTGCTCACATCTCCTCCTCCGCTGGTGCTGCTTGCACATCAGGGGGATAATATGAAACTCATTGATATCATTATTCATTATTGCCAAACTTCTTTTGTTTTCTGAAAGCTGAACTGAAGAATGAAAGTTATGAATTTTTTCAGGGATGATGAAGAATATATAGTACATGGATTTTCAGTCCCGAATAATCATCTGTTGCAAATATCCTTATTTCATTTTACCAATACATGTGTGCTTTAATGAAATTGAATACTATTTTGCAATAGGAAATCTAAGGTGTGGATTTTATTTTTCTATTTCAGTACAATGATTTTAATATGGCTGGATTACATTATGCTGGAAAAATCTTGTTTTTTATATTCTTGATTTCCAATTGCGAAAACCATGAAAGTATAATTGATGTTTGAATTCAAATTGTGAATTATGGAAATAGTAATTGGAGCATATTGTGTGGTAAGGGTACAAAAATCAGCGTATTCCATGTAATTTCCCCTTAAACATAATTCCATATTTAGAATTTTAGATTAATCAAAATTTGAAAGAAATAATATTATATACCATTTTCAAAAAATGACAAAGGGTATGAAAATTAAGATTACATGAGAATTTGTAGTGTGTATATATATATATATATATTATTAGTAGAATAGCTGCCATTTTAGTTTCTTATAGAAAAATATAATTAAAAAAAAAACTCTAAAACACCATTTGATGGAAAAGATAATTTATTAATGTTTTTAAAAGCCCAAATTCGTGTAAAAATTCTGTAATCACTACAACAAAAATGAATAACAGTGTGTTTTTATTTTTTGAGAATAAGTGAATAAGAGTGTTAATATTTCAAGTAATAATCTAAAAGTTGTGAGTATGACAAGAATTCTGTGCTTTATCTATAATGATTTTTACATTAATTTTTAATAATGAAAAAAACTTTATAAATCAATAATCTAACATATATAGAAATAGAATGAGTTCGACATATACTCTAGAACTGCATGCATTCGCGCGTCTGAATTTTTTTTATTGAATATCTATGAGACAAGAAATTTAGGTCGATATACCTGATGGGTCTTCCATTTCAAAATTGTGTTTCATCTTCTATTCCACCGCACAGATGATTGTCAACATGTCTTCACATATTAAATTACTCGCATAGTGCTTTCACCAAGAAAAATTAGAAATTATTGTTGCAAGAAAGAGATAGTGTGCAACTTTGAGCGTCAATCGTATCTTTCATATAATGGTAAACCAATTCGAAGAACTTCTAATAGAGATATATAATTCGTTCAGATTTATATAAGGTTGAAAAGGGACCACAAGACAAAATAAAAAAAATAAAATTCCTTTTTAGTGAAGAAACCGGTGATTCTTCCATTGAAAGAATGACAAAAACATTAATCCAGGATTTCCTAATTATCAATTTGGTGAAATATATTATTCTTATATCGAAAAATAATATAATACATCGGCCTAAGAATATTGCTCTTTAATACTGGAAATCTTACATCAATATCAATTCATTTTCTTCCATGTATTTCAAGGCACGTACTTTGACTTCCTTTTTATTATTTTTTATTTTAATGTATGATAAAACCGCAAAATGGGCCACGTTATGAAAAGTTTTATTTCACAATATGGGCTTGCATTTTGGGATAGAGTCAATAACACCATGGTCTTTTTTCTTGTGTTGAGTTTGGATTTGGGTGTTTGGGGACCATCGATCTTACGGATTAAGATCCATAAGTGAATTTGATAGGAGTATTTCACAATAACATATGGAGCTTTTAACATGGTAGCAACGACAAATTTATATTAAACTTGTCAAAATTAAATGCTAGATAAGATTTGTTCTTTAAAAAAAAAACTTGGGATGTAGGTAATTTTGTAAAAACATTTTATAAGTGGTTAAACAACGTACGGTAGAATCTTATAATTTATTTTAGAAAAATATTGTCAAATACTTTTATGGAGCTTATAAATTCTTAATCAACTTACATGGCTCTAAAGAGCTCAAGAGCTTAGTCGAACACCCTTTTAATACAGATTGCGACAAATTAATGGTTAACATTGCTAACATTTAGTTTTAACAACACAGTAAAATTTTTGTAGGTCATCGTGATTATTTAATAGAAAATTCATATTGTTCCTAAAACTACAATGACGGTTGTCGCTAACCAAAAAAGGATAAAAATTACTCGTTTTTATATTTGTGACGATTGGGGAAATCTTCGTCGCTATAATGTACACTACTATTATTATTGTTACTTTATCTTCCAATCAGGGACGACATAAAAAAACTTCGACACTACCTCAATTAAAAAGGGGTGGAGAGGGGATTAGTTGTAGAGGGGGTCGATAGTTAAAGCCACGTATTTAAATATTTATTACATATAGTAATAAAACCTAAATTATCTATACCTATATCTATCTATCTATACTATTTTAAAAGTGTGAATGTTTCTTGCAATTTTTGATTGGACAAAAATATCCTTTAGACATAGTAAAATTTTAGGACAACTAAGTAAATTTGATATTTATTTAGCTTCTATTTATTCAATTATAAGACAATGTGACCTTTTATATTCTAAATTTTAAAATTATTTATTCTTTCAGCTATAACTCTTAAAATATTTTGAATTTTCAAAAAATATTAGGTTAATATTAAACTAGATTTCGAGAGCTTTCTAACCATATGTCATAAGCATATATAAGGACTTCACATGAGAAAATTTTAACATTATAAAGTTCAACATTATGTAAAAATTAAGAATTTATGTTTTTCTATAGTTTTGTTATTTATTTAATCTTTTTTGTTTAATTATATGAGAGATGTTCATCATAGCCAAAAAAAATTCAGAATCTGAAAATATATTTTTTTAATCATAACACTAAGAATACTTTAAATTTCTTATAAAATCAATTTCAAATTTAAACTAGGTTTCAAAATCTTCAGCTATATGTTCTAAACATATACACAAGTCGTTATAGAAGAAAATTTTAGCTATTTAACTTTTAGTATGATGCAAAATTGTATATTTCTTATATTCTTTTAAATTTTCTCAATAATTAACTATGTCTATTATAATTTATAAGAAAAGACCAAATTACAATATACACGATAAGAAAAAATAAAACAAAAAATATTTTAGGTGATTTTGATGCTAAATAAAAAGTAGAGAAAATACATAATTCCTTTATGGTCGAAAAATTCTCCCTCGATTAGAAATATGCAATTTAAAAATTAATTTATTGATCACTGTTAAAGAAATAATATTGAAAACAAGAGAGTTTCATATTTTATTTTTACTGCAATTTCATGTTTATTTTATTTTAATTAGTCATATCAGTAAAATAAAAAGTATAAAATAAAAGGAATAAGATTAACATGGAAAAAAGCGAACAAGAACCAAAATAAATTTGTCGCGGAAAAAAAGTTACCTTTTAAATTTTAACTATATGTGTTAATTTGACTTTTACTTAATTTTCTATATATAACATTATAAGTTTTAGTTTCTACTTTATTGTTTTTTAATATATTATGATTTTAATTTTTCGATTATTTTATATCCTATAAATTTTAAGAACAAGTACAAAAAAGTGTTTGATGTTGTATATATAAATTTATAAAAAAACAAAGAGGACAAACTTAATAAAGAAAAATCCATATGTATTAAATTGACATTTATGATAAAACTTGAATGTCGTTTGAAAATTACACTCTTAAAATTACAAGTTTAAAATATCAATATGATACATATTTATAATAAAAACGTACACCAAAATAATTAAATTTTAATAAAATGGTGTGAAAGAGTGAAACATGAGCTAAAATTGGATTAGTCTAAAAGATCATATCTGCTATGCAAAAGAAAAAGTAAATAAACTTATTTAATATGTAACAATTTGACAACTGAGAAAGTAATTATATATTACAAACTATATATTAGTTCAAATAATACTAACATAACATTCATAAAAACTAAGTAAATTAAATAATTACAAAAATAAGAGTGAAAACTAAGAATAAAAAATATTGAAAAATAAATAGTTATACTTGACATTAATGAGTTGAGATTGATCTAAATAATTTTGGAGGTTAATCTCACATATATAGATAGTTTAGGATTAAACCAAATGAAACATATTATAAAGATTTGAAAGAATAAAAGTAAATAGTTAAAAAAATTATGTGGGTCATAGCTGAGAATTTTAAAGAAAAATTCAATGACTTTCATATAATATGTATAATTTGATATTTTCGATAAAATCTCAGTTCATTTTAAAAGCACACCTTTATGACTTATAAATATTCAAGCACAAAGATAATTATTATAAAATTGGGTACAAATTATTCTAATTTTTACAAAATCAAATATTATTAAACACTTGAAAACAAGAATCAGAAATGGAAAGTCACTGTGTGTATATGAAATTGTAAACAAATAAATAAATAAACTAAACTTATTTAAAATGAAATAGTTTGATATTTATGTCAAAGATTTATATTTCTTAAATTACATGTTAATTTAGGTACCAATATAATAATCAAAATATTCAAAATAATATTTATGTATCAAATTTATTATGTTAAACTATATATAATAATAAATTGGAGTGAAGTGACCATATTTAGTGCCAAGTAATATGAATTATTCCGTGCATAAGGAGGCGGAAGAGAATAGTTAAGGGGGGTTTTTAACACTTGATATATCTAAATTCTTGGCAATTATATTTTCTTATTTGATCAAAAATTCAATCAAAATTTTAAATAAAGATTAAAGTACTATATACCATTTTCTCAATAAAAGGCACTAAAAATGGATTGATAATTATATTTTACAACAAATAATATGATTTCATAAACGAGATTAAACTAGATTAAAATAATATATGATTTTTTTTTACAGATATATTATATTGTAATGTTTTTTACATTTCTTTAATCGAAGAACTGAGATAGAATAAAAGAAGTAAGCACATGAAGTATAAGAATTTGACTAGCCTTTATTCTATTTTATTTTAATTGAATAACAATAACAAATAAAATGATGATATTATGATGGATTTTGGTATAATATTTAATTAATTATTTTTTTATTAATGCGATAACTTGCATGTGATTTACTAATCATTAGCTTATGATTTATAAGCTAAATTATTTGTCTGATTATGTAAAATGCATCCAATGCTAAAAGAATTCGAAAATCAAGTAAGAGAAAAGACTTTTCTAGCCATAACAATGAAATAAAAGACTGATGAATTAATGTGATTGTAAGCTAATATAAAACTTATTTCATTGTTATACTAATTGTAAAATTTTTGTGGGATTGAGTTCTTTAAAATGATTATTTAACAATTCATATTGATCTATAATCAAAGTAAAGCAAAATATATATTAAATACTGTGTAATATTTAAATTTAATTAATATTTATTTCATATTTTAATATTTTAATATTAATTAGTAAAATTATTAAATAATAAAATTATTTTTGTAAAGTCATGTGGATCACGTGCGACACACGTGTTTCTGACTAGTTATACTTAAATATAAAAGTCTTCTTAATTTTTTGGAGACTTGGTGTTGGTTCTATTTTCTTCTGGTATGATGATAATTGGCTTACGGTTGGTCTTCTTTGCAAATTGGTGGATTCACAATATTGTTCTAATGCTGCTGTTAATTACTTTTGGGATCAAACTCAGTGGGATTTAAGCTATGTTGATCTTCTGCATAAAGATGGTTATTGGAGAAATTCAAATACATTCAATTGATGCTGAGTTGTTTAATTGGAAGCTTACTCCTAATTATACTTCAGTACTTTATATTCAGCTTGGGACAATTCCAAAAACAAAAATATTGGGCATTTCTAATAATACCAAGTCTTATTCAACTTTGGAACATTAATTTGTTCGACTATTTGGAATAGAGACTTTGTCAACATGAGCGTTATCAGGATTCTCGGCCAGTGCGGTCAGAATTTTTTTCGTTTCGTTAGGGCGATCGTCGGCCGAAATTTTAAAAAAATGAAAATAAAAAATATTGCAATAAAAAAGGCAAATCTGAAGTTGTACCTTGCAACAATTTTTTGAGGGTTGCATACTCTATTTGGCTTATCTAGATTGGACTTTTTAGAGAAATGACTTATCCAAAAGGTTATTATTCAACCACAAACAATTATTATTATTATGGAAAATGGACTTTTAGATCTGAAAAGTTCATTTGAAAATTGATTCCAAAAAAGTTGTTCATTATCAAGTTTGAAACATATATCTCTTTCTACATAACAAACAAGTCAATCATTCATTCAGCCGTTACCCGCCCCGGACCCGGCGGGTTTTAAAACAATAGATTCGTTACCCGCCCCAAGACCCACTTACCCAGATTCAAACCCGCCCCGTGCGGGACGGGTTCATTGTGGGTCCGGGTTTGAACCTGCCCCATTGCCATCCCTAACCTTAATTGGCAAAGGTGATTCTTGATTCTTTTGGCCTTTTAAATATTTTACTCAATTTTTTTATTTGGACTAGATATTTGACTGAATTTTCAGTGCGGTCCATGCCAAATTTAGCAAAATCAATTGTTCTTCATTTTCAACAATCTTGTTGTATTAGCCTAAGTACATCACATTCACATCTTGCCTATTAGGTTTTCTTTCTTGATTACACTTGCACTTTTGAGTTGTAATATTTCATTCAAAGTGTAATCTTGATTGTATTTGTAAAATCATCCAAAACAAGGCATACTTGTTGATCGTTCTTTTGGCAAGAATACAGTTGGTTGATTCACTAGGTGTTGAAGAGTTTGGTGCTCTTCATTGTTGTAAGAATAGTTTGGTGCTTTTCATAGGTGGTGTTGTAAGAAGAGTGTGGTGCTCTTCAAGGTGAAGATTGTAATTTTTTGTATCAACTAATAAACTTTTTCATTTCAAAATCTACTCGGACAACCCGTGTGGTAGCGGACGTTGGCCCTAGGTGGTTGAAGCAGTATAAATCATAACTTGTTGATTTATTTTTCTGCACTTCATTCGAAAAAAGGGCTTATATCGGAAAATCGGGAAAATCTATTCACCCCTAGCCACTTGGACTAACAAGTGGTATCAGAGCCAAACTCTTTGGCAAACTCGTTCTTCATTGTGAGCAAAGAGGAAAGATCCAGGGCTACAACTAAAGCTATCTTACTACCGATGCCTCAACTAATAAGCCACCTCTATTCGACACCAACAACTCGCATTTTGGAAAGACCGAATGGAATACTTCTTAAAAGGTTGTGGGTTCAACATTTGGAACGCGGTCATTGAAGGAATAACTCAACCAACCAAGAAATTGGAGGATGAAACTATATTCCTCAAGAGTTTCAAAGAGTTCGATGAAAGTGACAAGAAGTTTCTCTCTAAAAGGTAAGGCTTTGAATATCTTGCATTGTTTACTCACCGCTATCGAGTATAGTCGAATTAGAGGAATAAGGTCCGCACATGAATTATGGGAAAAACTTGAAACCATCTATGAAAGAACTAAGAAGGTTAAACAAGCTAGAAAAACCATTCTTGTTAAAGACTTCAAAAACTTCATAATGTTCGAAGGTGAAGGGATTTCGAAAATAGTGAAAAGGCTCGACAACATCGTCAATCCTCTATTGGCGCTCGGAAAAGTCATCTTCGCAGAAGACAAGGTAACCAAGGTATTAAATGCTCTTCTCGATTCTTGGTCCGAAAAAGTGACAGCTATCATGAAAGCTCAAAATCTTGATACTCTCAAGTTTGGTGAGCTTATTGGAAATCTTCTTATCTATGAAGTCTATATCAAAGAAAGAAAGAACTCCAAACCATCCACCTCTCAATTGGGTACGCAATCTATACCTAAAGGCCTTGCCTCAAGTTCAAATAATTCTTATTATACTAGTGATGAGGATGATGAGGATACAACCGTCCTTGTACGAAAATTTGCAAAATTTATCAATAAAATAAGGCAAAAAGGCAAGAGACACTTCGTGCTTTAAATGCGGAAAATTTGGTCACTTTATAGCTGTTGTCCTAAGATGGTGGAGGAAGAACAAAAGAATAAAAAGTTCTTTCCTAAAAAGAAGGCTTTGAACGCGGATGTCAAAACATGGGATGAACTCCTTGCAACATCCGATGATGAAGATGAAGCCGAACAAGGACTTATGGCCATAGATGATGAAAATAATGAGGTACGCTCTAACTCTTCCTCTTCCTCTTTAATTGATGAATTTCAAGGAGACTATGATGATTTACAAAATGAGTTTACAGATATGATTTGCAAATACAAGAGTTTGAAAAAGGATTTTAAAGATTTAAAATTAGAGAAAGATAAGTTATTCTCTTTTTATGAATCTCTTGAAATGTTTTAACTTGAGTACCGATAAGGTTACTAAAATTCTTGGTGCATAAAGAAGTGAGAAATCTAAATTAGGACTTGGTTACATACCTTTTCAAACCGATTTCAAGAAAAAAACCAAGCTCTAACTTTTATTCGTGCTAGTACTCCAAGAATAATTACTTGTTTTTATTGTGGTAAAAATGGACATCTTGCTAGCACTTGTAAAATTAGAAATAGTAATAGTCATATTTTGAGACCCAAGTGTCTCAATGCTAACCCCCATGGACCCCAACATTCTAGGGTACCTAAAACTCATATAGAAATCAATTCAAAATTAAAAAATAAATATAAAATGGAGGGCCTGTAAGACATGATTATGGAAACAAATACACCGATAATTAATTTTCAATGGAAGTTGGGGTGGGTTGGGAGGAGGGGGAAGGGCCCCCCTCATGCTATAGATCCAGTCATCGTTAATATTCAGTAGAAAAAACAATATGTTTAGGATACTTTATGATGGTTGTCGCTAATCTATATCTATACTTCTATAAAAGTATGAATAGCTTTCAAGGTTTCTTGAAAAAATTGATTTGCCAAAAATATCCTCATGGCAAAGTTACCTCTAAGGGCAATTAAGTAGTTTTCTATATTGATTTGTTTTTATTTGTTTAATAATATGATAAGTGTCTCTTTGTATTTATTTACATTGTTTCAATTGTAATTCTTAGAATATTTTGAATTTTTAAAAAAATATTTGTTTCAAATTAAACTACATATCGAAAGCTTTCTAACTATATGTCATAAGCATATATAAAGACTTCATATAAGAAAATTTTAACCGTTTAAAGTTGACTATAATGCAAAAAATCTGCATTTATAATATTTTTCTTTTAATTTTTGTGAAGCCCCGATTTTTCCGAGCATGTAATTGATCCTTTTGTCGTCTATGTATTTGATCGACTATTTTACCGCGTCACTTAGACGGGTAAATATTAATAATATATATATTTTTCATTTAATTTCATTTTATTTTATTACTTATGATCATGATCATCATTAATTCTATTTCACATTTATGATCACTTGTCACGCCCCAAACGGGACGCGACGACGATCCACAACTTAAAAACAAACAACCAAACAGTCTAGACAAATATCATCGAGAACCCAATGAAACAGAGTCTAAATAGCAGCGGAATAAAGAAACACGTACAAATACAACTTACAGTCCACAATATCCATAATCCAAATTACATCTGACAAAATAACCTGAATAAGTTTACAGGCCAGAACTAAAACATAAGGTAAAGTACAATGTCCAAATCTTAAACGTCAAAGGGTCCTACGCCCTTAAATTACAGTCAAAGAGAGAAAAGAGTAGTAGGATAAACGGAAGTCCAACATCAGTAAAAGTACACGAAATAAGAACAATCATCAGTAAAAAGGTGCAAGATCGACAGGCAGGGCGAGGGTCATCAATCTGTGGCCGGTTCGACATCTTCGACATAGTCCCCATCTAAGGTTAGAAAACAGGTGGGGATGAGACAGAAATCTCAGTGGATGGGGTGATCGTGTGCAATTGTGGCGATATATATAGTTAATGCGAGAAAACAGATTATATGAAAACGCGTGAGTATGATGCATGAATTCACACAATTCATAAGCGTCGTGATAAAATATTTAAATAATATACTTATACGATTCAAGAAAAATGGGTTCATGGTCACACAGCACTATGTGATTCATCAAGACAGTAGATTGCGTGCGAAATGTAACGCCAATCCCATGCAAGGCAATTAATGGTTGCGTCACGGTTTGTAGCGCCAACCAATGCAAAACAAGTAGCGGTTGCGTGCGGAAATGTAACGCCAACCAAACGGGTCCGATAACTCCTAAATCGTGTGGATCGACAACGATTCCTTCGTTCTTCCTTGTAACTCCCCCGGGCAGGATGGTCCAAGACCGGCACCTTATCGCTCGTAGGCAAAGACAAAATCCACAAAGTGGAGCTTGCAAGGCTCGGATCTGTCATAATCATGATTATACCTCAAGTACTACGACCCGCTTCCCTTGGACACTCCGTCCCGCGGTGGGGATTAGGGCGATGGGGCCGGAGAGTGGAATAGCAGCCGAGCTGCCTTCCCATCCCGACGTATCCATTCCGAGTCGTGAGCTCGACACACCAAGTTGACTCAGCGAGAAGTAATTACAAGTACAGCGATCAACAACCAGAGCGTGAGTATTATTGATTGGGAAGCGATTCAAAAACTTTTGAAAATCGCGAGTAGAGATATGGCGTTGGTGGAGTTATTTGGATGAAGATGATTATCGGAAGGATAAGAAATCTTCGATATCTTGAAAGATTAGGTGGAACATAAGTCCCGTTATCGATTCAAAATCGCAAAACGAGGAAGTCGCCCCGCGATCGGGTATTAATCGGTCAAGACGATCCGATAAGTCAAGGGATTTTTTGAGAAAATAAAATATTTTAATTAATAATTTAAAGTCAGAGGGTCCAGGGCTATTTTAGTAAAATGGAAAATAATTTGAGTTAGGTCCTTTATAAAAGAAAATTTACAATTAGCCCCGTTTTGTAAAAACCAATACTTTTGGGGTTAAAAATTGAATAAATAAATATCCCGACCTTGAAAAATTATGAGGTCAGTTCCTAAATTCTCCAAATTGTCCAGAGATTCGGGTTTTTAAAGTTTTGAGGTCGAGTTTTTATAAAATTCTCACATTGGCCCCAAATTTGTAAAAATTGTCAATTCGGGCCCTAAGTTT
This sequence comes from Rehmannia glutinosa, assembly GCA_016081115.2. Taxonomy (NCBI): domain Eukaryota; kingdom Viridiplantae; phylum Streptophyta; class Magnoliopsida; order Lamiales; family Orobanchaceae; genus Rehmannia; species Rehmannia glutinosa. The sequence goes on along the minus strand of JABTTQ020003091.1, from coordinate 138,682 downwards.
AAAATAATCGGAACTCACAAACCGGAAGGGCTTTTAATGTGGTTCCAGTTGGAAAATGTCACTAAGGTTAGTGGGATATTGGGACAAAAGCAGTTTTAAAACGACATAAGTATAGGTCCCTTAACTTTTGAAAATCTCATTTATGTCCCATTTTGAAATAATTGCCTTTAAGGCTTTTAGGGGTCCAATTGTTATGAAATTTGAACCTTGGGTCCAAAATATAATTATGTTATAGTTAAATTAGTATTTCCAGGTACATGGATTGTATAATTCCTGAAAATTTCATTTGGGTCCTCAAGTTTAGTATTTTATACTTTAGTCCCTCAATTTTGTAAAATTACTTTCCAAGCCCTAAACACTTGGATTTTTGGAATACCTTTAAAATGTGTCATTTCCAGTACCTTAAGAATAAAATTTTCAAAATTTAAAGTTAAGGTCTGGTACAGTTTTAAAATTTGCAAAGTAGCCCTTAAACTTTCAAAATTTTTACAATCTAGTCCTTGGGCTTTTAAAGGTTGATTTTATTTATCTTAAAACTCTTAAAACTTTATTAAAATGTCCAAAAGTCATTTTGAACCTGAGTACAGTCCCAAAATCCGAAATTTGCAGAGAGGTCCTTTAACTTTCATTTTCTTGCAATTTAGTCCACCAACTTTCCATATTTACATTTTTAAGTCCAAAATTGAAATTTAATCAATTATGCTCGACTTGTCCAGGTTATAAGTCATCCAAAACATGGATTTTAAAGATCATACACATGCATGTCCAATACATACAAGAATTCATCAATTAAAACATTAAATTGCACATGCATGCACCTAAAATTCAATAAATAGCAATTTTGAGCAACTCTTGAGAATTTTCATGATTTGATACATAAAATTGACATGCAATACATAGATTATATATCTCAAGGCTCATGATCAAAATTTCTACATGCATTTTAATAAAAACACCTAATAGTTGGAAAATATTTTTCCACCCACCTTAAAATTGGAAATTGTGAAATAAAAGGATAATTTCACAATTTTTGGATGAGGCTTCTTAGGTCAGCCCCTAAGTCAAAAATATCAAAAAAATTGAAGTTAGAAAAATGAGAGAAAAATTAAGGAGAAAAAGAAATGAGAAGGACTACACTTTACCTTGTGTAGTAGGTGTTTGGAGACTAGTTGAAGCTTAAAAATTGGAAATTTTGGCTCAACTCCAAAATCACCTAAGGTCAGCCCCTATTTCTCAAAAATGAAAAAGGGGTGTTAAAATTTGTAAAAATTAGAAAGAAGAGGAAAGAAGGGGTCTAGTACTCAATTCTTACCTTGTAGTCCAAATTCCTCTACTAGTTCTTCTTCAAGTTTGAAGTCCTTCTTCAAAAATGTTGTCAAGCTCTAATCTTCAAAGTCTTCTAAATGTACCTCCAAACCAAATTCAAACTTAAGTTAAGAAGGTGGAAGAGATGAACTATGTGATATCAAAAATGGATTGAAGATAAAATTTCTTACCTTGTAGTATAGGTTTGGTTCGAATTTTATGGAGTATAAGGAGGAAAATGATGAAAATTTTTCTAAGTATAGAAGAAGAAAGTAAGAAGAAGAGTAGAGAGAAGTTGGGAGTTTTTAGAGAGAAGGAGGAGGATTTTGTGTTGGAGATGAATGTGTTAGTGAAAAATTGAACCAAAACTTGCACCTCCAAAGGCCTCTTGGCCGTGAACAATGAGAGAGAGGGAGGAGAAAAATTTGTTTAATTGTGTCTTGCATTTTGCCTCATGCATGGGGAACATTTTGAAGGTCAAAGGTATGGGCAAGAGAATGTTTGAATGGAATGTTGGCAAAAATAATATTAAAGAAGTAATGTAAGAGATGATGTGTATAATGTTTGAATTAATGGTATAATTATACACAAGATGACTAATATAAGGTGTAGGTGTACAAGAATTGGATGATATTTTTACTCCAAAAATATCCATGTTGACCGTCCACTACAATGGCATTATGGTAATTCCATATTTTTTTTTGTCCCAAATTTGATGATAATAGATGAAATATATCAATCTCCAAAATAATTAGTGATTTCCTTGATCACTTATAAGTCTCATGATCACTTAATCTAAATCAAATTCTTAATTCTATAAGGTAAAAGTCTCTAAAATAAATAGTCTCTTAAAATTCTAAGGTGAATAATAAATACAAAAATAGTAATAATGATCAATCAAGTGATCATAATGAAAAATAGAATTAATGAAGATCATGATCACAAGTAATTAAATAAAATGAATAAAGTACAAAATATATATATATTATTAATAATTACCCGTCAAAATGACGCGGTAAAATAGTCGATCAAAAGTATAAACGACAATAAGGATTAATTAATAGCTCGGAAAAATCGGGGCTTCACATCCTCCCCTCCTTAAAAGAATTTGGTCCCCAAATTCTCTTCAGAATAGTCCTGGATATTGATTCCTCATGTCTTCTTCCATCTCCCACGTTGCGTCTTCGTCTCGGTTGTGGTTCTGCCACACAACTTTAACCATCGGAATTTCTCTCTTACGCAACTGTCGTATCTGCTGATCGATGATCCGGATCGGTCTCTCGGTGTAGGATAGATTTTCCATTAGAGGCGGAGTATCTCGAGTGATGATATGTTCGGAATCTGGTTGATACTTATTCAATCTTGATATGTGGAATACATCGTGCATTCCCGCATATGGTGCTGGTAACTCGAGTCGGTAGGCTAACTTCCCGATCCTTTGTAAAATCTTGTAAGGTCCAACATATCTCGGACTCAACTTGCCTCCTTTCTTCGGGTTCATTAATCCTTTCCGTGGTGAGAGTCTGAGAAATACTTCATCTCCGACTTCAAATTCCAAATCATTTCTTCTCTTGTCCGCGTAACTCTTTTGGCGGCTCTGAGCTGTGCGAATCCGCTCCTTGATCGCTTGACCTTCTCCATGGCCTCCGAACCAAGTCGACCTTTGGAATTGAGGTGACTTTCGTTTCTCTTTTCGAGTCCATTGGTCATCAATCTCCCAATGTAGTGGGGATCTACATTTTCGCCCATATAATGCCTCGTAGGTGCCATCCCAATCGTGGCCGATAACTGTTATTGTAGGCGAACTCGGCTAATGGTAAGTCACGAATCCCAACTTCCTTGAAAATCCAATGTGTAGGCTCGCAGACATATCTTCAAGGGTTTGAATTGTTCGCTCGGTGTCCATCGGTTTGTGGATGTCTTCTTTGTCTTTGAAACTTAGCGAGTACCCAATTCCTCGTGCAAGCATTTCCAAATGAGATAAACCTCGGGTCTCTGTCGGATGCTATGTCGACTGTACTCCATGCAAATCGAATGATTTCTCGGATGTAAATGCAAAGTTTCAAAGCTATCAGTTTTCTTGATGGGTAAAAAGTGTGCGATTTCGTGAGTCGGTCTACAACTACCCAAATAGCATCATGGCCTCCTCCTCGGTCTTGGTAGATCCGTCACGAAGTCCATCGTTATGTGTTCCCATTTCCACTCGGGAATTCTTAACGGTTGTAGTAAACCGATGGTCGTTGGTGTTCTCGCTTTTACTCGTTGACAAGTTAGACATCTCGCAACGAACTCGCTACCTGGTTCTTCATGTTTACCCACCAATAACTCCTTTTTAAATCCTTATACATCTTGTTTCCTCCAGATGTATAGTGTATTTTGAACGGTGTGCCTCTGCTAGATTTTATTCCTAATCGCCGTCATTCGGTACACACACTCGATTAAATCTGATAACTCCATCTTCGTGTACCGAGAATTCGATCTTTCTCCTTTAAGTATCTTCTCCTTCGTTTTTGAAGATGTGTATCTTTCTCTTGTGCTTTTTGATCTTTCTTTCAAAATAGATTGGGTGTAATCGAAATGTTAGCACATGAAATCCGAGTATTGGTTCTCGTCGATTCCAATTACTCAGCTCTTCTAATGATTCCCACTCTCGAATCATAAGTCCGCTAAGCTCGCCTTTACTGCTTGAGCGTCGCTACGACGTTAGCTTTCCCAGGATGGTATTGAATATCAAAGTGATAGTCCTCAATCAACTCCATCCATCCCCGTTGCCTCGTAGTTGAGATCTTTCTCGGGAAAATAGGTACTTCAAGCTCTTATGGTCCGTGAAAACCGTGAATGTTGCTCCGTAGAGATAGTGTCTCCATTTCTTTAACGCGAACACTATCGCCGCCAATTCCAAGTCATGCGTTGGATAATTGGCTTCATACGGCTTGAGCTTTCGTGATGCATAAGCGATAACTTTTCTTTCCCGCATGAGTCTGCTCCTAGTCCTTCCTTCGAGGCGTCACTCAGACGACAAAGTTTTCGGTTCCTTAGGAAGAGCTAAGATCGAGTCGTAGTAAGTCGTTTCTTCACTCTTGAAACTCGCCGCATTTGTCATTCCACTCAAACTTGACTTGTTTTTGGGTTAGTCGAGTGAGTGGTCCTCGCTATCTTGGAGAAGTCCCGGATAAATCTTCGATAATATCCAGCTAGTCCCAAGAAACTCCCGATTTCGTTCTGACTCGGTTGTTTCCATTCAACCACCTGTCTGTACCTTCGAAGGATCTATCGCAATCCCAGTGCGATACTATGTGTCCCAAGAACGCGACTTCACTAAGCCAAAATTCACATTTGCTTTGAATTTGGCATACGGCTTATGTTCTCGTAGTGTCTCTAAAACGATTTTCGATGACGTTAGTTTTTCTCTGCACTTAGAGTATACGAGTATGTCATCAATGAATATCACCACGAATTGATCCAAATAAGGTTGGAAGACTCGATGCATCGATCCATAAAGGCCGCTGGTGCATTCGCCGATCAAAGGCATCACTACAAACTCGTAGTGTCCATATCGGGTTTGAAATGCAGTCCTGGAAATGTCTTCTTCGCGGATCTTTAGCTGATAATATCCTTGCTGTAAGTCAAACTTCGAGTACACCGTCGCTCCTTGAAGTTGATCAAACAGTTCGTCTATCCTCGGGAGGGGATATTTGTTCTTGATGGTCACACTATTAAGACCACGATAATCTATACATAGCCTTAATGTGCCATCTTTCTTTTTGACGAACAACACAGGTGCTCCCCACGGAGACGTACTCGGTCGGATAAACCCCACGTCCATCAGCTTCTGTAATTGCGTCTTCAACTCTTGCAATTCAAGAGGAGCCATTCTATACGGTGTCCTAGCAATCGGGCGCCCCTAACACCTCGATGGTGAACTCGACTTCCCTATCTGGAGGGACAGTGGTGAGTTCTGGTGGAAATACATCCGTATATTCTGATACTATAGGTACTTGGTTGATTTGTGTCTCAACCTTGGGTTTGTTGATTACAAATGCCAAGTATCCTTGTGCCCCTCTAGTGATTGCCTTCCTCGCTTTCATTGCTGAGATGATTGGGGCAATCTTAACTCGTGCCCTTCCCGAAATTTCCACTTCGGGTTTTCCGGGTTCACATAGCTTAATAGACTTGTTATGGCAGTCCATTTGTGCATGGTGTGCAGATAACCAGTTCATTCCCAATATCACGTCGTATTCGGATATAGGTAATAGGATTAAATCGGCAGGAAAGTTTATCTCAACAATCTTAACTTCGCATGCATTATAGATAATATATGTTATCTGACTTGCGCCCATAGGGGTTGACACTTCTAGATATATAGGCATATGTTCCATGCATGCATGCAGTTTGTGTGCAAAATGCGGTGCAACAAATGAATGCGTTGATCCAGGGTCGAACAATATTTTAGCGTAGTGGTTAGATACTAGAAGCGTACCTTCCACCACGTCTGTTGCCTCCGGAGCCTCCTGTCCGGCTAGTGCAAATGCTCGAGCGGGCATCCTTGCCCGATTACCCTGGCCATTTCCCGGCTTCTGTGGCTGCGTCTGTTTGGTTCGGTCATCATACTTCGGGCAATCTTGCGGTGTCGATTACATTACCACAAATAAGCAAACACCTTCCTTGTTTACGCCAACAAATCGTTGGCGATGCCCCGGTTTTACGGCAATGTGCACACACTTGACCCGCTTTCTCAGACTTGTCTCTTTCCCTTGTCTGTCTTATTAATCGGTCCTTCAAAACTTAGCAGCGGTTTAGATGATGTCCCTCGATGTCCTCTTAAGATCATTCGATGGCCTACTCTGCTGAATCGCCCAATACGGTTCCCCCGACTCAATGCGGAGAGTCGCTTTTACCGCTACCGAGTAGGTTGTCGATTCAACGATCCAACGATTGTTTCGAAGTTCCGTTTCAATCTTCGAGTGAACTTGTAAAGCTTATCCTCTTCGGCATCGATTGTCCCCAGAGCATACTTGGACAATCGGTAAAATTCAGACTCGTAATGAGCCACAGTCATGTTCCATTGTCTCAATCTGTGGAATTCATCTCGGCGCGCCTCTTTCACAACCTGTGGAATGTACTGTTCATTGAACTCGGCCAAGAAATTTCTCCATGTTCTGGCCACTCGGTCCAGTTCCCACCTTCTTTCAACAGCCCTCCACCAGTCTCTAGCGGCCGATTCTAGACGGAATACGGCGAGTGTGACTTTCTGTTCATCTGAATATTGAAGAGCGTTGAAGATATTCTCTAGTTTTTCTATCCATTCTTCTGCCTTCAAATCATCCGGCTCTCCCAAGAAGGCTGGTGGGTCAAACCGTAGAAATCGCTCTAACGTGCAATCGTTCGCCTCTCTGGCGGGTTCGGGAGCACGGGGTTGAGGCTCTGCCTGTTGCCTCATGAAGACTAGTATTTGTTGTAGGGCCTGTGCGGTCAAATTGTCTCCTGCAGCAGGTGGAGGAGGCGGTGGTAATTCAGGGGAAGGTACCCGGTCCCTGGGTACGTCGTCATTCACTTGGGGAACGCGGCGAGGTCTTCCACGTCCACGACGTTCAGCCATTCTGTATCTTGAAGTGTTAGTTGCAATCCACGAGTAAATGAATACAATAATTATTTGCGTAAAGCAAGTTATATCGTAGGGAAAGTAGCAACAAACACAAGACACTGAATAAATAGAAAGGCATATCCATTAAGGTAAAATTTGAATACACCCATGAAGTACAACACTAGTAATACCGAGTCAAAGATACAACTGAACCAAAATACAACTGAATCTAATACAACAGAAAGCAAGGTACATCACTGGAATAAGCGTTTACAACAACGAAAGTACAAACTGATAATCAAGCTAACTAATCAGTGAGATCGCCATCATCGTCACTCGCAACTATGTCTATAATCGGGGCCTGGTCAGGCTGAGGTGGCGCCTCAACCTCAGGCCAATTAACGAAATCCAATCACCGCCAATCCTTGGGCATCATCAACTCGAGCAGCCTCAAGTGCCTCGAGCTCTCCGACCTCGACCGGATCCTCCTCGGATCCTCCTCGGGTCTTCCTCGTGGTCCTCCTCAAAGATCGGGTGCGAGCTCCACCTCGGGTGGTGGCAATGGCCGTCGTGCGTTAGCCGCCGCAGCAGCCCTCCAGAGCAGCGTCTCTCCGAGCTAGGGCCTGTGTAAGGTCCTCTATCATCGTCATCCGCTTGATGAGGTCTCTCCATGCGCTCAACGGTGTCGCGAGATAGGCGGGCGTCAATCTCCCATTTCTCGCGGCCGTCACTTTCCTCTTCATTTTCTCTCGCACATTATCCAGGCGCTCCTGGATATTCTCAGATATCGATCCTCCCGCTCGTATGGTGTTGTCGCGGTCCTTAATGATAGTGGTCAACTCGCTCTTTTCATCTTGGCTCCTTGCCAAGCGCCATGTCAGTCCCCTGTTACCGGGCGCTCTCGGATAGCTCGAGGTCGCCGATCACTCTCCCGGTGCCGGTGAATCATCGTGCCCGGTAGTACTCTCCCGCATGGGGCATGAAAAACCTCCCACCAAGAAGGTGGCGCGGCTCTATCTATCGATCAAACAAAACTAAGGCGGATCGATCAAAAGGTAGAGGAAAGATAAGAAGAGAATAAGGAAAGAATGAATAAAGAAAATCAGTCAAGAATCAACTAAGTCAATACAAGTATGACTATGGAATCTCAAAATATGCGTTCTAACATAGTTCAAACATCAATAAGACGGTTCTATGCCAATTTGAAATCGATTTCACACTTAATTGGTCAAGTCGCGGATTACCCAAAACACGCATCGGGGGTCCTATCTGGGGTCGGCTCGGTGTAAGTTTCCATCTTACTAACCGAGCTCGATACCACTCTAATCACGCCCGCCAAACGGGACGCGACGACGATCCACAACTTAAAAACAAACAACCAAACAGTCTAGATAAATATCATCGAGAACCCAATGAAACAGAGTCTAAATAGCAGCGGAATAAAGAAACACGTACAAATACAACTTACACTCCACAATATCCATAATCCAAATTACATCTGACAAAATAACCTGAATAAGTTTACAGGCCAGAACTAAAACATAAGGTAAAGTACAATGTCCAAATCTTAAACGTCAAAGGGTCCTACGCCCTTAAATTACAGTCAAAGAGAGAAAAGAGTAGTAGGATAAACGGAAGTCCAACATCAGTAAAAGTACACGAAATAAGAACAATCATCAGTAAAAAGGTGCAAGATCGACAGGCAGGGCGAGGGTCATCAATCTGTGGCCGGTTCGACATCTTCGACATAGTCCCCATCTAAGGTTAGAAAACAGGTGGGGATGAGACAGAAATCTCAGTGGATGGGGTGATCGTGTGCAATTGTGGCGATATATATAGTTAATGCGAGAAAACAGTTATATGAAAACGCGTGAGTATGATGCATGAATTCACACACAGTTCGCAAGCGTCGTGATAAAATATTTAAATAATATACTTATACAGTTGAAGAAAATAGTTCATGGTCACACAGGCACTATGTGATTCAGTCAAGACAGGTAGGATTGCGTACGGAAATGTAACGCCAATCCCATGCAAGGCAATTAATGGTTGCGTACGGATTTGTAGCGCCAACCAATGCAAAACAAGTAGCGGTTGCGTACGGAAATGTAACGCCAACCAAACGGGTCCGATAACTCCGGAATCGTGTGGATCAGACAGCGATACCTTCGTTCTTCCTTGTAACTCCCGGGCGGGATGGTCCAAGACCGCACCTTATCGCTCCGTGAAAAGACAAAATCCACAAAGCGTGGAGCTTGCAAGGCTCGGATCTGTCATAATCATGATTATACCTCAAATCTACGACCCGCTTCCTCGGGACACTCCGTCCCCGATTGCGGATTAGGGCGATGGGGCCGGAGAGTGGAATAGCAGCCGAGCTGCCGGTTCCATCCCCCGACGTATCCATTCGACACCGTGAGCTCGACACACCAAGTTGACTCAAGCAGGAAATAATTACAAGTACAGGCAGTCAATCAGGCAGTCGAGTATTATTGATTCAGGGAAGCAGTTCAGGAAAACTTTTGAAAATTGCGAGTAGAGATATGGCGTTGGTGGAGTTATTTGGATGAAGATGATTATCGGAAGGATAAGAAATCTTCGATATCTTGAAAGATTAGGTGGAACATAAGTCCCGTTATAGATTCAAAATCGCAAAACGAGGAAGTCGCCCAAGATCGGGTATTAATGTCGGTCAAGACGATCCGATAAGTCAAGGATTTTTGAGAAAATAAAATATTTTAATTAATAATTTAAAGTCAGAGGGTCCAGGGCTATTTTAGTAAAAGGGAAAATAATTTGAGTTAGGTCCTTTATAAAAGAAAATTTACAATTAGCCCCGTTTTGTAAAAACCAATACTTTTGGGGTTAAAAATTGAATAAATAAATATCCCGACCTTGAAAAATTATGAGGTCAGTTCCTAAATTCTCCAAATTGTCCAGAGATTCGGGTTTTTAAAGTTTTGAGGTCGAGTTTTTATAAAATTCTCACATTGGCCCCAAATTTGTAAAATTGTCAATTCGGGCCCTAAGTTTAAAATAATCGGAACTCACAAACCGGAAGGGCTTTTAATGTGGTTCCAGTTGGAAAATGTCACTAAGGTTAGTGGAATATTGGGACAAAAGCAGTTTTAAAATGACATAAGTATAGGTCCCTTAACGTTTGAAAATCTCATTTATGTCCCATTTTGAAATAATTGCCTTTAAGGCTTTTAGGGGTCCAATTGTTATGAAATTTGAACCTTGGGTCCAAAATATAATTATGTTATAGTTAAATTAGTATTTCTAGGTACATGGATTGTATAATTCCTGAAAATTTCATTTGGGTCCTCAAGTTTAGTATTTTACACTTTAGTCCCTCAATTTTGTAAAATTACTTTCCAAGCCCTAAACACTTGGATTTTTGGAATACCTTTAAAATGTGTCATTTCCAGTACCTTAAGAATACAATTTTCAAAATTTAAAGTTAAGGTCTGGTACAGTTTTAAAATTTGCAAAGTAGCCCTTAAACTTTCAAAATTTTACAATCTAGTCCTTGGGCTTTTAAAGGTTGATTTTATTTATCTTAAAACTCTTAAAACTTTATTAAAATGTCCAAAAGTCATTTTGAACCTGAGTACAGTCCCAAAATCCGAAATTTGCAGAGGGGTCCTTTAACTTTCATTTTCTTGCAATTTAGTCCACCAACTTTCCATATTTACATTTTTAAGTCCAAAATTGAAATTTAATCAATTATGCTCGACTTGTCCAGGTTATAAGTCATCCAAAACATGGATTTTAAAGATCATACACATGCATGTCCAATACATACAAGAATTCATCAATTAAAACATTAAATTGCACATGCATGCACCTAAAATTCAATAAATAGCAATTTTGAGCAACTCTTGAGAATTTTCATGATTTGATACATAAAATTGACATGCAATACATAGATTATATATCTCAAGGCTCATGATCAAAATTTCTACATGCATTTTAATAAAAACACCTAATAGTTGGAAAATATTTTTCCACCCACCTTAAAATTGGAAATTGTGAAATAAAAGGATAATTTCACAATTTTTGGATGAGGCTTCTTAGGTCAGCCCCTAAGTCAAAAATATCAAAAAATTGAAGTTAGAAAAATGAGAGAAAATTAAGGAGAAAAAGAAATGAGAAGGACTACACTTTACCTTGTGTAGTAGGTGTTTGGAGACTAGTTGAAGCTTAAAAATTGGAAATTTTGGCTCAACTCCAAATTTTTCACTCATTTTTCTAACTCCAAATTTTTGATATTTCTTGACTTAGGGGCTGACCTAAGTGATCTCAACCAAGTTGTGAAATTATCCTTTTTATTTCACAATTTTCCAAATTTAAGGTGGGTGGAAAAATATTTCCAACTTTTAGGTGTTTTTGTTAAATGCATGTAGTCTTTTGATCATGAGCACTTGAGATATATATATTTTATGTATTGCATGTCAATTTTATGTATCAAGTTGTGAAATTTCTCAAGTGTTGCTCAAAAATGCTATTTATTGAAATTTAGGTGCATGCATGTACAATTTAATGTTCTATTTGATGAATTCTTGTATGAAATGAACATGCATGTGTATGATCTTTGAAATCCATATTTTGGATGACTTATAACCTGGACAAGTCGAGCATGATTGATTAAATTTCAATTTTTGGACTTAAAATGCAAAAATGGAAAGTTGGTGGACTTAATTGCAAGAAAATAAAATTTAAGGGACCCTCTGCAAATTTCAAATTTTGGGACTGTACTCAGGTTCAAAAATGACTTTTGGACATTTTAATAAAGTTTTAAGAGTTTTAAGATAAATAAAATCAACCTTTAAAAGCCCAAGGACTAGATTGTAAAATTTGAGAAGTTTAAGGGCTACTTTGCAATTTTTCGAAACTGTACCAGACCTTAATTTTAAAATTTGAAATTTTCACTCTTAAGGGACTGGATATGACATATTTTAAGAGTATTCCAAAATCCAAGTGTTTAGAGCTTGGAAAGTAATTTTACTAAAATTGAGGGACCAAATTGTAAAAGATTAAACTTGAGGACCCAAATAAACTTTCTAGGACTTATACAGCCCATGTACCTGGAAATACTAATTTAACTATAACATAATTATATTTTGGACCCAAAGTTCAATTTTCATAACAATTGGACCCCTAAAAGCCTTAAAGACAATTATTTCAAAATGGGACAAAAATGAGATTTTCAAAAGTTAAGGGACCTATACTTATTTCTTTTTAAAACTGCTTCTATCCCAATATCCCATTGACCTTAGTGACATTTTACAACTGGAATCACATTAAAAGCCCTTACGGTTTGTGAGTTCCGATTATTTTAAACTTAGGACCCGAAATGATAATTTTAACAAATTTGGGGCCAATGTGAGAATTTTATAAAAACTCGACTTCAAAACTTTAAAAACCTGAATCTATGAACAATTTAGAGATTTTAGGAACTGACCTCATAATTATTCAAGGTCGGGATATTTATTTATTCAATTTTTAACCCCAAAAGTATTGGTTTTTACAAAACGGGGCTAATTGTAAATTTTCTTTTTATCAAGGACCTAACTCAAATTATTTTCCTTTTACTAAAACATCCCTGGACCCTCTGACTTTACTTATTAATTAAATATTTTATTTTCTCAAAAATCCCTTGTCTTATCGGATCGTCTAGACCGATTAATACTCGATCGCGGGCGACTTCCCGTCTTGCGATTTTAAATCTATAACGGGACTTATGTTCCACCTAATCTTTCAAGATATCGAAGATTGCTTATCCTCTCGATAATCATCTTCATCCAAATAACTCCACCAACGCCATAATTACCACTGCAATTTCAAAAACTTTTCCCCGAATCGCTTCCCCGATTCAATAATACTCGATTTGCCTGGTTGACTACCCGAACTTGTATTTACTTTCTGCCGAGTCAACTTGGTGTGTCAGCTCACGTCGAATGGATACGTCGGGGATGGAACCGGGCAGCTCGGCTGCTATTCCACTCTCGCCCCATCGTCCTAATCCCGCAACCGAGGGACGAGTTGTCCAAGGGGCGGGTCGTAGTACATTTGAGGTATAATCATGATTATGACAAATCCGAGCCTGCAAGCTCCACTGTGATTTTGTCTTTGCCTATGGAGCGATAAGGTGACAGTCTTGGACCATCTTGCTCGGGAGTTACAAGGAAGAACGAAGGAATCGCTATCGATCCACACGATTCTGGTTAATCGGACCCGTTTGGTTGGAGCTACAAATCCGTGCACGCAACCGCTTACTTGTATTGCATTGGTTGGCGCTACAAACCGTCATCAAACCGCTACTTGTATTGCATTGGTTGGCGCTACAAATCCGTGCGCAACCATTATTTGTCTTGCATAAGATTGGCGTTACATTAAAATGCACGCAATCCTACTGTCTTGCTGAATCACATAAAGTATGCATGTGACCACGAATCGTTTTCTTAAACTGTATAAGTATATTACTTAATTATATTTATCACGACGCTTGTGGACTGTGTGTGGAATCATGCATCATATCTCACGCGTTTTCATACAATTGTTTTCCGCATAAACTATATTTATCGCCACACTTGCACACGAACACCCCATCCACTGAGATTTATGTCTCATCCCCTCCTGTTTTCTAAACCTTAGATGGGGACTATGTTGAAGATGTCGAACCAGCCACATATTGATGACCCTCGCCCGGCCTGTCGATCTTGCACCTTTTTACTGATGATTGTTCTTATTTCATGTACTTCTACGATGTTGGACTCCGTTTATCCTGCTACTCTTTTTCTCTCTTTGATCGTAATTTAAGGCGTAGACCTCCCTTGACGTTAAGATTTGGATATTGTACTTTACCTTATGTTTTCGTTTTGGCCTGTAAACTTATTCAGGTTATTATGTGAGATGTATTTGGATTTTGTTGGACTCTAAGTTGTAATTCGTACTTATGTTTATTATATTTCCGCTGCTTTAGACTCTGTTTCACTTAGAGTTATATTGTATCATTTGTCTAGACTGTTGGGTTTATTTCTGTTTAAGTGGTTGATCGTCGTCGCGTCCCCGTCTGGGGCGTGACAGTTAGAGTGGTATCAGAGCTCGGCTAGTAAGATGGAAACTTACACCGAGTTAACCCAGGATAGGACCCTCGTGTGTTTTGGGTAATCTGCCGCGACTTGACTAATTAAGTGTGAAATCGATTTCAAATTGGCGTAGCACCATATTATTGAGATTGAAACTAAGTTAGAATTTTATACTTGGAGATTCCATAGTCATACTTGTCTTGACTTGGTTGACTCTTACTGACTTTCTTTATTCATTCTTTCCTTATTCCCTCCTTATCTTTCCTTTGCCTTTGACTGATCCGCCTTAGTTTTGTTTGATCGAGGATGGAGCCGCGCCACCTTCTTGGTGGGACGTTTTTCAGCCCGTCTTGCCGAGCGAGTACTACCGGGCACTTACGATTCACCGCACCGGAGAGTATTCGGCGACCTCGGAGCTATCCGAGAGCGCCCGCCGAATGTGGGACTTGACACGGCGCTGGCAAGGAGCCAAGACGAAAAGAACGAGTTGACCATCATCATTAAGGACCGCGACAACACTATACGGAGGCGGGAGGATCAGATCTGATTATCCAGGAGCGCTGGATAATGTGCGAGAGAAAATGAAGAGAGCAAGTGACGGTCGCGGTGGGAGATGGACGCCCACATGTCTCGAGACACCATTGGGCACTTGAGAGACCTTCATCAAAAGATGACAAATGATAGAGGACCTTACATGTGCCCTAGCCTGAGGGACGCCGCTTGGGAGGTCGCTGGCGGCTAATGCCACGACCATTGCCACCACCCGAGGTGGAGCCCGTGCCGACGCCGAGAGGACCCGAGGAGGATCCCGAGGAGGATCGGTCGAGGCTCGGAGAGCCCGAGGCACGGAGGTCGCTCCGCTGATGATGCATGCAGGATTCGAGCGATGGTTGGATTTCATCGATTGGCCCGAGGTCGAGGCGCCACCTCACCGACCAGCCCCTGTTATGGACGTAGCACGCTGGTGACGATGATGGCGATCTCACCGATTAGCTAGTTGTCGCTTTGTGCTCGTTGTTGTAGACACTTATTCCACTCTGTTGTACCTTGCTTTCTCATTGTATTAGATTCATTGTATTTTGATTGAGATGTATCTTTGACTCCTGATATTACTATTGTTGTACTTCATGGGTGTATTCAAATTTTACATTAATGGATATGCCTTTTCTATTTATTCCGTGTCTTGTGTTTTACTTTTCCTACGATATAACTTGCTTTACGCGAATAATTATTGTATTCATTTACTTGTGGATTGCAACTAACAATTCAAGATACAGAATGGCTGAACATCGTGGACGTGGGAGACCTCGCCGAGTTCCCCGAGGAATGACGACGCACCCGGGGACCGGGTACCCCTCCCCGAATTACCACCGCCTCCTCCACCGCTGCAGAGACAACTTGACCGCACAGGCTCTACAACAAATAATCGGTTTCATGAGGCAACAAGCGAGCCTCAACACCGTGCCCCGAACCCGCCAGGAGAGGCGAACGATCGCACGTTGGAGCGTTTCCTCTGATTCGACCCACTCGCTTTCTTAGGAGAGCCGGATGATTTAAAGCGAGAAGAATGGATAGAAGAAGTGAAAATATCTTCAATGCTCTCCAATATTCGGATGAGCGAGAAAGTCACACTCGCCGTATTTCATCCGGAATCGGTTGCTTTGAGAGACTCGTGGAGGGCAGTTGAGAGAAGGTGGGAACTGGACCGAGTGGCCAGAACATGGAGAAATTTCCTGGTCGAGTTCAATGAACAGTACATTCCACAGGTTGTGAAAGAGGCGCGCCGGGATGAATTCCATAGGTTGAGGCAGGGGAACATGTCTGTAGCTCAGTATGAGTCTGAATTTCATCGATTGTCCAAGTATGCTTTGGGGACAATCAGTACAGAAAAGGATAAACTTTACAAGTTCACTCGAGGATTGAAACTGGAACTTCAAAAACAACTGTTGTCTGTTGAAATGACAACCTACTCAAATGCATAAAGCGGCTCTCTGCATTGAGTCGGGGATCAACCGTATTGGATGATTCAAAGAGTAGGCAATCAAAAATCTCAAGAGGACACTGTGGGACAACCATCTAAACAGCCCGCTAAATTTCAGAAGGGACCAGTTAATAAGACAGATAAAGGGAAGGGACCAGTACAAGGAAAGCCGGGTCAAGTGTGCGCATTTTGCCAAAAATCGGGGCATACTGCCAACGACTGTTGGCGTAAACAGGGAAGGTGCTTGCGTTGTGGAAGTGATCAGCACCAGCTGAAAGATTGCCCGAAATACGAAGACCGAACCAAACAGGCGCAGCCGCAGAAGCCGGGCAATGGCCAGGGTAATCGGGCAAGGATGCCCGCTCGAGCATTTGCACTCGCCGGACATGAGGCTCCGGAGGCAACAGACATGGTGGAAGGTACGCTTCTAGTATCTAACCACTACGCTAAGATACTATTTGACCCTGGATCAACGCATTCATTTGTCGCACCGCATTTTGTACACAAACTGCATGCATGCATGGAACATATGCCTATATGTCTAGAAGTGTCAACTCCTATGGGCGCGAGCCAGATAACAGATATTATCTATAATGCATGCGAAGTTAAGATTAATGAGATAAATTTTCCTGCCGATTTGATCTTATTACCTATATCCGAATACGACGTGATATTGGGAATGAACTCGTTATCTCGCACACCATGCACAAATGGACTGCCATAACAAGTCCATTAAGCTATGTGAACCCTAAAGCCCGAAGTGGAAATTTTTAAGGGCACGAGTTAAGATTGCCCCAATCATTTCAAAGAATAAAAGCGAGGAAGGCGATCACTAGAGGGGCACAAGGGTACTTGGCGTTTGTAATTAATAAACCCAAGGTTGAGACACAAATTAACCAAGCACCTATAGTATCGTATACACGGATGTATTTCCACAAGAACTCACTACTCGTCCCTCTAGATAGGGAAGTCGAGTTCACCATCGAGTATTACCGAACCACCCCGATTGCTAGAACACCGTATAGAATGGCTCATCTTGAGTTGTAAGAGTTGAAGACTCAATTACGTGGTGATGGATGTGGGATTTATCCGACCGAGTGCGTCTCCGTGGGGAGCGCCTCTCGTTTGTCAAAAAGAAGGATGGCACATTAAGATCGTGCATAGATTATCGTGGTCTTAATAGCGTGACCATCAAGAACAAATATCCCCCCGAGGATAGACGAACTGTTTGATCAACTTCAAGGAGCGACGATGTACTCAAGTTTGATTTACAACAAGGATATTACCAATCAAGATCCGCGAAGAAGACATTTCAAAATCGCATTTCAAACCCGATATGGACACTACGAGTTTGTAGTGATGCCTTTCCATTTAATGCACCGGCAAATTTATGGATCTGATGCATCGAGTCTTCCAACCTTATTTGGATCAATTCGTAGTGATATTCATCGATGACATACTCGTATACTCTAAGTCTAGAGAAGAGCATGAACGCTATCGAAAATTGTTTTGGAGACACTACGAGAGCATAAGTTGTATGCCAAATTCGATAAGTGCGAATTTTGGCTTAGCGAAGTCGCGTTCTTGGGACATATAGTATCCAAAGACTGGGATCGTCGTAGATCCTTCAAGGTACAAACAAGTGGTTGAATGGAAACAACCCGAGTCTCAGAATCGGAGATCGGGAGTTTCTAGACTAGCCGGATATTATCAAAGATTTATCCAGGATTTCTCCAAGATAGTCGGACCACTCACTTTCGACTAACCCGCAAGTCAAGTTTGAGTGGAATGACAAGTGCGAGGCTAGTTTCCAAGAATCAAAAACGACTTACTACGGCTCCGTCTTAGCTCTTCCAAAGGGAAACGTAAAACTTCGTCGTCTCGATGATGCATCCAAGGAAGGATTAGGAGCGTGCTCATGCGAGAAGGAAAGGTCATCGCTTATGCATCACGAAAGCTCAAGCCGTATAAAGCCATTATCCAACGCATGACTTGGAATTGGCGGCGATAGTGTTCGCGTTAAAGAAATGGAGACACTATCTCTACGGAGCAACATTCACGGTTTTCACGGATCATAAGAGCTTGAAGTATCTATTCTCCCGAAAGACCTCAACTGGAGAGCAACGAGATGGATGGAGTTGATTGAGGACTATCACTTTGATATTCAATACCATCCCGGAAAGCTAACGTAGTAGCCGATGCTTTGAGCAGAAAGGCGAGCTTAGCCAGACTTATGATTCGAGAGTGGGAATCATTAGAAGAGCTGAGCAATTGGAATCTGACGAGAACCAATACTCAGATTTCATGTGCTAACATTTTAGTTAAACCCGATCTGCTGAATGAGATCAAGGAAGCACAGGGGACTGATGTGCATCTTCAAAAACTGAAAGAGAAGATACTTAAAGGAGAGAGATCAGAATTCTCGGTACATGAAGATGGGGTTATGAGATTTCGGAATCGAGTTTGTGTACCGAGTGACGAGCAGATTAGGAATAGAATCCTCGCAGACGCACACCGTTCGAAATACACTATACATCCTGGAGGAAACAAGATGTATAAAGATTTGAAACGGAATTATTGGTGGGTAAACATGAAAAACCAGGTAGCAGAGTTCGTTGCGAGATGTTTGACTTGTCAACGAGTAAAAGCAGAACACCAACGACCATCTGGTTTACTACAACCATTGAGAATTCCCGAGTGGAAATGGGAACACATAACGATGGACTTCGTGACAGATCTACCAAGGACCAGATGAGGCCATAATGCTATTTGGGTAGTTGTAGACCGACTCACGAAATCGCACACACTTACCCATCAAGAAAACGATAGCTTGCGTAAACTTGCGCAGATTTATATCCGAGAGATCATTCGACCGCATGGAGTACCATTGACATAGTATCGAGCATGAGACCCGAGGTTTGTCTCCGGTGGGAAGTACTTGCACGAGGAATCGGGTACCTCGCTAAGTTTAAAGACAACAAAGACCATCCACAAACTGATGGATAGTCGGAACGAACAATTCAAACCCTGGAAGATATGTTGCGAGCCTGCACATTGGATTTCCAAGGAAGTTGGGATTCGCACTTACCGTTAGCCGAGTTCGCCTACAATAACAGCTATCAGGCCACGATTGGGATGCCACCCTACGAGGCATTATATGGGAGAAAATGTAGATCCCCACTACACTGGGAGATTGATGACCAATGGACTCCGAAAAAGAAACGAAAGTCACCCTCGATTCCAAAGGTTGACTTAGTTCAGGAGGCCATGGAGAAGGTCAAGCTGATCAAAGAGCGGATTCGCATGGCTCAGCCGCCAAAAGAGTTACGCGGACAAGAGAAGAAAGGATTTGGAATTTGAAGTCGAGAGATGAAGTATTTCTCGACTCTCACCACGGAAAGGATTGATCAATCCGAAGAAAGGAGGTAAGTTGAGTCCGAGATATGTTGGTCCTTACAAAATTTTACAGAGGATCGGGAAGTTAGCCTACCGACTCGAGTTACCAGCACCATATGTGGGAATGCACGATGTATTCCACGACGAGATTGAAGAAGTATCAACCGGATCTCGAACATATCATCACTCATGATACTCCTCCTCTAATGGAAAATTTATCCTACACCGAGAGGCCGATCCGGATCATTGATCAAAGACATACGCGATTGCGTAAGAGGAGATTCCGATGGTTAAAGTGGTGTGGAGAACCACAAAGGGACGAAGACGCAACATGGGAAATGGAAGAAGACATGAGGAATCAATATCCAGAACTATTCTGAAGAGAATTTGGGGACCAAATTCTTTTAAAGAGGGGAGGATGTGAAGCCCCGATTTTTCCGAGCATGTAATTGATCCTTTTGTCGTCTATGTATTTGATCGACTATTTTACCGCGTCACTTAGATGGGTAAATATTAATAATATATATATTTTTCATTTAATTTCATTTTATTTTATTACTTATGATCATGATCATCATTAATTCTATTTCACATTTATGATCACTTGATTGATCATTATTGCTATTTTTGTATTTATTAGTCACCTTAGAATTTTAAGAGACTATTTATTTTAGAGACTTTTACCTTATAGAATTAAGGATTTGATTTAGATTAAGTGATCATGAGACTTATAAGTGATCAAGAAGATCACTAATTATTTTGGAGATTGATATATTTCATCTATTATCATCAAATTTGGGACAAAAAAAAATATATGGAATTACCAAATTACCCCTAGGTGGACGGCAATGATGAGATTTTTGGTGTAGAGATACCACCCAACTCTTGTACATATACACCTTATGTAGTCATCTTGTGTATAATTACATCATTAATTCAAACATTATACACATTATCTTATACATCAATTCTTTATTACTATTTTTCCCAACATTCTTCCACTTAACCAACATTCCTTCTCCTCCCATCCCTTGCCCATACTTTGACTTGCATTTTGTCTCCCATGCAAGAAGCAAAATTCAAGACACAAATTAAACAAAAAAAATCTCTCTCTCTCTCTCTCTCTCACCAATGTACACGGCCACAATGCCAATTTTTTCAAAAATTTGGTTCAAAAATTTCACCAACACATTTGATCTTCCAACTAATTCTCCTCCTTCTCTCTAACCTCTCTCTAAAAATCATTCACATCTTCAAATCTTCAAACACCAAATCATTCACATCTTCAAATCTTCAAACACCAACTCTTCACATCTTCAAATCTTCAAACATAAGTTCTTCATATCTTCAAGTACCACTTCTTCACATCTTCAAATATTCAAACACAAGTTCTTCACATCTTCAAGCCTATCTTCATACCTTCAAGAACATCTTCTTCCTAACATCAAACACACTTTCTTTCTTCAAATATCTAAACCAAAACAAACAATCTCTCTACTTAAAAACCAAAAATTCGAACCCCCCTATCTCAAGGTAAGAAATTTCACTCCTCAATTCAACTTAAAATCTTACTACTCATCACCTTCTCTTTTTAATTTAAGTTTGAATTTTGGATTTTGAGGTACTTAGAAGACCACTTGAAGACATGCATGCATGGTGGTGAAATTAGAAGACTTGAAGAATAATTAGTAGAGAAATTGGACTACAAGGTA
The DNA here is from genome assembly GCA_016081115.2 of Rehmannia glutinosa. Lineage (NCBI taxonomy): Eukaryota > Viridiplantae > Streptophyta > Magnoliopsida > Lamiales > Orobanchaceae > Rehmannia > Rehmannia glutinosa. The sequence continues at coordinate 117,610 of JABTTQ020003091.1, read as the reverse complement.
AGATTTGGACACTAGAACCCTTTTCTCTTCTTCTTCCTATTTTCTTCAAATTTTAACACCCCTTTTTTATTTTTGAGAAATAGGGGCTGACCTTAGGTGATTTTGAAGGAGAATCAAAATCCCAAATTTGAAGCTTCAACTAGTTTCAAATCACCTACTACACAAGGTAAGTGTAGTATTTCCAATTTTCCTTATCTTCTTCTTTTTTTTTCTTCTTAATTTTTCACTCATTTTTCTAACTCCAAATTTTTGATATTTCTTGACTTAGGGGCTGACCTAAGTGATCTCAACCAAGTTGTGAAATTATCCTTTTTATTTCACAATTTTCCAAATTTAAGGTGGGTGGAAAAATATTTCCAACTTTTAGGTGTTTTTGTTAAATGCATGTAGTCTTTTGATCATGAGCACTTGAGATATATATATTTTATGTATTGCATGTCAATTTTATGTATCAAGTTGTGAAATTTCTCAAGTGTTGCTCAAAAATGCTATTTATTGAAATTTAGGTGCATGCATGTACAATTTAATGTTCTATTTGATGAATTCTTGTATGAATTGGACATGCATGTGTATGATCTTTGAAATCCATATTTTGGATGACTTATAACCTGGACAAGTCGAGCATGATTGATTAAATTTCAATTTTTGGACTTAAAATGCAAAAATGGAAAGTTGGTGGACTTAATTGCAAGAAAATAAAATTTAAGGGACCCCTCTGCAAATTTCGAATTTTGGGACTGTACTCAGGTTCAAAAATGACTTTTGGACATTTTAATAAAGTTTTAAGAGTTTTAAGATAAATAAAATCAACCTTTAAAAGCCCAAGGACTAGATTGTAAAATTTGAGAAGTTTAAGGGCTACTTTGCAATTTTCGAAACTGTACCAGACCTTAATTTTAAAATTTGAAATTTTCACTCTTAAGGGACTGGATATGACATATTTTAAGAGTATTCCAAAAATCCAAGTGTTTAGAGCTTGGAAAGTAATTTTACTAAAATTGAGGGACCAAATTGTAAAAGATTAAACTTGAGGACCCAAATAAACTTTCTAGGACTTATACAGCCCATGTACCTGGAAATACTAATTTAACTATAACATAATTATATTTTGGACCCAAAGTTCAATTTTCATAACAATTGGACCCCTAAAAGCCTTAAAGGCAATTATTTCAAAATGGGACAAAAATGAGATTTTCAAAAGTTAAGGGACCTATACTTATTTCTTTTTAAAACTGCTTTTATCCCAATATCCCATTGACCTTAGTGACATTTTACAACTGGAATCACATTAAAAGCCCTTACGGTTTGTGAGTTCCGATTATTTTAAACTTAGGACCCGAAATGACAATTTTAACAAATTTGGGGCCAATGTGAGAATTTTATAAAAACTCGACTTCAAAACTTTAAAAACCTGAATCTCTGAACAATTTAGAGATTTTAGGAACTGACCTCATAATTTTTCAAGGTCGGGATATTTATTTATTCAATTTTTAACCCCAAAAGTATTGGTTTTTACAAAACGGGGCTAATTGTAAATTTTCTTTTTATCAAGGACCTAACTCAAATTATTTTCCTTTTACTAAGACATCCCTGGACCCTCTGACTTTAATTATTAATTAAATATTTTATTTTCTCAAAAATCCCTTGTCTTATCGGATCGTCTAGACCGATTAATACTCGATCGCGGGGCGACTTCCTCGTCTTGCGATTTTAAATCTATAACGGGACTTATGTTCCACCTAATCTTTCAAGATATCGAAGATTGCTTATCCTCTCGATAATCATCTTCATCCAAATAACTCCACCAACGCCATAATTACCACTCGCAATTTCAAAAACTTTTCCTGAACTGCTTCCCTGATTCAATAATACTCGACTGCCTGGTTGACTACCTGAACTTGTATTTACTTTCCTGCCTGAGTCAACTTGGTGTGTCGAGCTCATAGTCGGAATGGATACGTCGGGGATGGAACCGGGCAGCTCGGCTGCTATTCCACTCTCCGGCCCCATCGTCCTAATCCCGCAACTGAGGGACGGAGTTGTCCAAGGGAAGCGGGTCGTAGTACTTGGGTATAATCATGATTATGACAAATCCGAGCCTTGCCAGCTTCCACTGTGGATTTTGTCTTTGCCTATGGAGCGATAAGGTGACAGTGTCTTGGACCATCTTGCTCGGGAGTTACAAGGAAGAACGAAGGAATCGCTGTCGATCCACACGATTACGGTTAATCGGACCCATTTGGTTGGCGCTACAAATCCGTACGCAACCGCTACTAGTATTGCATTGGTTGGCGCTACAAATCCGTACGCAACCGCTACTTGTATTGCATTGGTTGGCGCTACAAATCCGTACGCAACCATTATTTGTCTTGCATAGGATTGGCGTTACATTAAAATGCAATCTACTGTCTTGCCGAATCACATAGTGTCTGTGTGACCACGAATCGTTTTCTTAAATCGTATAAGTATATTACTTAATTATATTTATCACGACGCTTGTGGACTGTGTGTGGAATCATGCATCATATCTCACGCGTTTTCATACAATTGTTTTCCCGCATTAACTATATTTATCGCCACACTTGCACACGAACACCCCATCCACTGAGATTTATGTCTCATCCCCTCCTGTTTTCTAAACCTTAGATGGGGACTATGTTGAAGATGTCGAACCGACCCGCAGTTGATGACCTCGCCCGGCTCGATCTTGCACCTTTTTGCGATGATTGTTCTTATTTCATGTACTTCTACCGATGTTGGACTCCGTTTATCCTGCTACTCTTTTCTCTCTTTGGTTGTAATTTAGGGCGTAGGACCCTTGACGTTTAAGATTTGGATATTGTACTTTACCTTATGTTTTCGTTTTGGCCTGTAAACTTATTCAGGTTATTATGTGAGATGTATTTGGATTTTGTTGGACTCTAAGTTGTAATTCGCACTTATGTTTATTATATTTCCGCTGCTTTAGACTCTGTTTCACTTAGAGTTATATTGTATCATTTGTCTGATCACCATTGGTTTATTTATTTTAAGTGGTTGATCGTAAATCGCGTCCCCGTCCGGGCGTGGCGATTAGAGTGGTATCGAGCTCGGCTAGTAAGATGGAAACTTACACCGAGCTAACCCGAGGATAGGACCCTCGTCCGTGTTTTGGGTAATCTGCGACTTGACTAATTAAGTGTGAAATCGATTTCAAATTGGCGTAGCACCATATTATTGAGATTGAAACTAAGTTAGAATTTTATACTTGGAGATTCCATAGTCATACTTGTCTTGACTTGGTTGACTCTTACTGACTTTCTTTATTCATTCTTTCCTTATTCCCACCTTATCTTTCCTTTGCCTTTGACTGATCCGCCTTAGTTTTGTTTGATCGAGGATGGAGCCAGCCACCTTCTTGGTGGGGCGTTTTTCGAGCCGTCTTGGCGGAGTACTACCGGGCACTTACGATTCACTGCACCACCGAGAGAGTATTCGGCGACCTCGAGCTATCAGGAGCGCGCCGGTATGCAGGGGACTTGACACAGCGCTTGGCAAGGAGCCAAGACGAAAAGAACGAGTTGACCATCATCATTAAGGACCGCGACAACACTATACGGGCGCGGGAGGATCGAGATCTGATTATCCAGAGCGCTGGATAATGTGCGATAGAAAATGAAGAGAGCAAGTGACGGTCGCCAGAAGTGGGAGATGGACGCCCACATGTCTCGAGACACCATTGAGCGCTTGGAGGAGACCTTCATCAAACAGATGACAGTGATAGAGGACCTTACACAGGCCCTAGCCCAGAGGGACGCTGCTTTGGCAGATAATGCACAGCCATTGCGTAAGAGGGAGATTCCGATGGTTAAAGTGGTGTGGCAGAACCACAACCGAGACGAAGACGCAACATGGGAAATGGAAGAAGACATGAGGAATCAATATCCAGAACTATTCTGAAGAGAATTTGGGGACCAAATTCTTTTAAATAGGGTAGGATGTGAAGCCCCGATTTTTCCGAGCATGTAATTGATCCTTTTGTCGTCTATGTATTTGATCGACTATTTTACCGCGTCACTTAGATGGGTAAATATTAATAATATATATATTTTTCATTTAATTTCATTTTATTTTATTACTTATGATCATGATCATCATTAATTCTATTTCACATTTATGATCACTTGATTGATCATTATTGCTATTTTTGTATTTATTAGTCACCTTAGAATTTTAAGAGACTATTTATTTTAGAGACTTTTACCTTATAGAATTAAGGATTTGATTTAGATTAAGTGATCATGAGACTTATAAGTGATCAAGAAGATCACTAATTATTTTGGAGATTGATATATTTCATCTATTATCATCAAATTTGGGACAAAAAAAAAAAAAATATGGAATTACCAAATTACCCCTAGGTGGACGGCAATGATGAGATTTTTGGTGTAGAGATACCACCCAACTCTTGTACATATACACCTTATGTAGTCATCTTGTGTATAATTACATCATTAATTCAAACATTATACACATTATCTTATACATCAATTCTTTATTACTATTTTTCCCAACATTCTTCCACTTAACCAACATTCCTTCTCCTCCCATCCCTTGCCCATACTTTGACTTGCATTTTGTCTCCCATGCAAGAAGCAAAATTCAAGACACAAATTAAACAAAAAAAATCTCTCTCTCTCTCACCAATGTACACGGCCACAAGGCCAATTTTTTCAAAAATTTGGTTCAAAAATTTCACCAACACATTTGATCTTCCAACTAATTCTCCTCCTCTCTAACCTCTCTCTAAAAATCATTCACATCTTCAAATCTTCAAACACCAAATCATTCACATCTTCAAATCTTCAAACACCAACTCTTCACATCTTCAAATCTTCAAACATAAGTTCTTCATATCTTCAAGTACCACTTCTTCACATCTTCAAATATTCAAACACAAGTTCTTCACATCTTCAAGCCTATCTTCATACCTTCAAGAACATCTTCTTCCTAACATCAAACACACTTTCTTTCTTCAAACATCTAAACCAAAACAAACAATCTCTCTACTTAAAAACCAAAAATTCGAAACCCCCTATCTCAAGGTAAGAAATTTCACTCCTCAATTCAACTTAAAATCTTACTACTCATCACCTTCTCTTTTTAATTTAAGTTTGAATTTTGGATTTTGAGGTACTTAGAAGACCACTTGAAGACATGCATGCATGGTGGTGAAATTAGAAGACTTGAAGAATAATTAGTAGAGAAATTGGACTACAAGGTAAGATTTGGACACTAGAACCCTTTTCTCTTCTTCTTCTTATTTTCTTCAAATTTTAACACCCCTTTTTCATTTTTGAGAAATAGGGGCTGACCTTAGGTGATTTTGAAGGAGAATCAAAAATCCCAAATTTGAAGCTTCAACTAGTTTCAAATCACCTACTACACAAGGTAAAGTGTAGTATTTCCAATTTTCCTTATCTTCTTCTTTTTCTTCTTAATTTTTCACTCATTTTTCTAACTCCAAATTTTTGATATTTCTTGACTTAGGGGCTGACCTAAGTGATCTCAATCAAGTTGTGAAATTATCCTTTTTATTTCACAATTTTCCAAATTTAAGGTGGGTGGAAAAATATTTCCAACTTTTAGGTGTTTTTGTTAAATGCATGTAGTCTTTTGATCATGAGCACTTGAGATATATATATTTTATGTATTGCATGTCAATTTTATGTATCAAGTTGTGAAATTTCTCAAGTGTTGCTAAAAAATGCTATTTATTGAAATTTAGGTGCATGCATGTACAATTTAATGTTCTATTTGATGAATTCTTGTATGAATTGGACATGCATGTGTATGATCTTTGAAATCCATATTTTGGATGACTTATAACCTGGACAAGTCGAGCATGATTGATTAAATTTCAATTTTTGGACTTAAAATGCAAAAATGGAAAGTTGGTGGACTTAATTGCAAGAAAATAAAATTTAAGGGACCCCTCTGCAAATTTCGAATTTTGGGACTGTAATCAGGTTCAAAAATGACTTTTGGACATTTTAATAAAGTTTTAAGAGTTTTAAGATAAATAAAATCAACCTTTAAAAGCCCAAGGACTAGATTGTAAAATTTGAGAAGTTTAAGGGCTACTTTGCAATTTTGGAAACTGTACCAGACCTTAATTTTAAAATTTGAAATTTTCACTCTTAAGGGACTGGATATGACATATTTTAAGAGTATTCCAAAAATCCAAGTGTTTAGAGCTTGGAAAGTTATTTTACTAAAATTGAGGGACCAAATTGTAAAAGATTAAACTTGAGGACCCAAATAAACTTTCTAGGACTTATACAGCCCATGTACCTGGAAATACTAATTTAACTATAACATAATTATATTTTGGACCCAAAGTTCAATTTTCATAACAATTGGACCCCTAAAAGCCTTAAAGGCAATTATTTCAAAATGGGACAAAAATGAGATTTCAAAAGTTAAGGGACCTATACTTATTTCTTTTTAAAACTGCTTTTATCCCAATATCCCATTGACCTTAGTGACATTTTACAACTGGAATCACATTAAAAGCCCTTACGGTTTGTGAGTTCCGATTATTTTAAACTTAGGACCCGAAATGACAATTTTAACAAATTTGGGGCCAATGTGAGAATTTTATAAAAACTCGACTTCAAAACTTTAAAAACCTGAATCTATGAACAATTTAGAGATTTTAGGAACTGACCTCATAATTTTTCAAGGTCGGGATATTTATTTATTCAATTTTTAACCCCAAAAGTATTGGTTTTTACAAAACGGGGCTAATTGTAAATTTTCTTTTTATCAAGGACCTAACTCAAATTATTTTCCTTTTACTAAGACATCCCTGGACCCTCTGACTTTAATTATTAATTAAATATTTTATTTTCTCAAAAATCCCTTGTCTTATCGGATCGTCTGCAGACCGATTAATACTCGATCGCGGGCGACTTCCGTCTTGCGATTTTAAATCTATAACGGGACTTATGTTCCACCTAATCTTTCAAGATATCGAAGATTGCTTATCCTCTCGATAATCATCTTCATCCAAATAACTCCATCAACGCCATAATTACCACTCGCAATTTCAAAAACTTTTCTGAATCGCTTCCCCGATTCAATAATACTCATTTTGCCTGGTTGACTACCCGAACTTGTATTTACTTTCCTGCTGAAGTCAACTTGGTGTGTCGAGCTCACGATCGGAATGGATACGTCGGGGATGGGCAACCGGCAGCTCGGCTGCTATTCCACTCTCGGCCCCATCGTCCTAATCCCGCAACCGGGGGACGGAGTTGTCCAAGGGAAGCGGGTCGTAGTACTTGAGGTATAATCATAATTATGACAAATCCGAGCCTTGCAAGCTCCACTGTGGATTTTGTCTTTGCCTATGGAGCGATAAGGTGATAGGTCTTGGACCATCTTGCTCGGGGAGTTACAAGGAAGAACGAAGGAATCACTGTCTGATCCACACGATTCTGGAGTTAATCGGACCCGTTTGGTTGGCGCTACAAATCCGTACGCAACCGCTACTTGTATTGCATTGGTTGGCGCTACAAATCCGTACGCAACCGCTACTTGTATTGCATTGGTTGGCGCTACAAATCCGTCGCAGCCATTATTTGTCTTGCATAGGATTGGCGTTACATTCCGCACGCAAATCCTACTGTCTTCGCTGAATCACATAAATATCGTGTGACCCACGAATCGCTTCTTAAATCGTATAAGTATATTACTTAATTATATTTATCACGACGCTTGTGGACTGTGTGTGGAATCATGCATCATATCTCACGCATTTTCATACAATTGTTTTCCCGCATTAACTATATTTATCGCCACACTTGCACACGAACACCCCATCCACTGAGATTTATGTCTCATCCCCTCCTGTTTTCTAAACCTTAGATGGGGACTATGTTGAAGATGTCGAACCAGCCACAGATTGATGACCCTCGCCCGGCCTGTCGATCTTGCACCTTTTTACTGATGATTGTTCTTATTTCATGTACTTCTACTGATGTTGGACTCCCGTTTATCCTGCTACTCTTTTCTCTCTTTGACTGTAATTTAAGGGCGTAGGACCCTTGACGTTTAAGATTTGGATATTGTACTTTACCTTATGTTTTCGTTTTGGCCTGTAAACTTATTCAGGTTATTATGTGAGATGTATTTGGATTTTGTTGGACTCTAAGTTGTAATTCGTACTTATGTTTATTATATTTCCGCTGCTTTAGACTCTGTTTCACTTAGAGTTATATTGTATCATTTGTCTAGACTGTTGGGTTTATTTCTGTTTAAGTGGTTGATCGTCGTCGCGTCCCCGTCTGGGGCGTGACAATTTTCTTAATAATTGAATTCATCTACAACAAAAGGAAAAAGAGTGTAATTTTACAGTGGATTGAAGAGAAAAAAATAAATAAATAAAATTAATTTATATTTTTTTTATTCTAAATAAATAGTAGGACAAATATATTTTTTAAACTTCACTTTTGGTTGCAAATATAAAATCATAACTTTATCATCTATCACTCTCACTATATTGTGGGATAAAATTTTGTTCGCAGTGGAATATATGATACATTCTTTTGTAGGAGAAGATAGGAGTTTGAAACTATTGAGAATTTCAGGGAAGTTTATGCATTTTTCCGTGGAAAAATATTTAGTTTCAATATTAGTGAAATATAAATATTACTACAATTTTGAATTTTTTTTGTTCTCCAAACTTTGATCATTAATCTTTATCTATGTTTTTCGGTAATAATGGATTTACTATTTAACATGATTTAGATTTAACTATCAATTAATTTAATTCATATATTCTTTTGATTAAATAAATTCAATCTAATTGTGATAATGTAAAACTAAACTTGAAAACAAACATATCATAAGAATATCCTCAAACAAAAAGCAAAAACTGGCAGAGAGTTATATGTTTCAAATTAATGAAGTGAGATTTTAAATTTCAAGGTGTAGTGAATTAAATAAGAGAAATATTTGTTATATTTTAATTAAAAAAAGAAGATAAAAATATACACAAATTTTATTATAAAAATTAGCTTACTATGTTGAACTATAAACAATATGTATAGGATTATTTTAACTTAAGGTTTGAATCTTTGTCAACCACATCCTCATATTTAGAAAATAATATATGACAATTTTGTTTAAAGATCAATATTCATATTGCCATCTTTTGGGGAAAAAGGCATGGTATTTCAAGTACAAGGTAGTAGTTATCTATAATATATTTATGAAAACAATGATTGAGACCAATTTCAATTATTGCAGTCTCTTGATAAAAAACATAAGGTGTTAGATAATTTTAATATATAATTAAGAGTAAATATAATTTTTACTATTATAGCCTATTTGTTGTGTGAGCTTGCTGCTATTATATCTGATTCCAATTAAGTTGCATTTAAATTGATGAATTTGAACTTAAATGAGCAATTTGGAGAAAATAATAAGGATATATATTTACTTACAGTAAAATAAAAATTAAAAATTAAAAAAATTAACTGTATAAGCTTTGATGTTACATAAAATGTTATTAGTTTTAAGATAAGCAAAATATATGTAAGATGCTATAAAAATTATATTAAAAATATATATTGGTATGTAAGTTAAAGTCGTATCGATTAAATATTTAATTATTTATTATTTATAATAACAAAATTTAAATTATTGTACTTGTGTCGAAAAGTATTCTTAATTTACTAAGATTTACAAAAATGTCATTTAACAATTGGGGTTCTGTCACGCCCCAAACGCGACGCGACGACGATCAATCACTTAAACAGAAATAATTCAACATCCTAAACCAATGATACAAAACTCCAAGTGAAATAGAGTCTAATGCGTGAATAAAATACACACAAGTACGAGTTACATCTCAAGGTCCGACAATATCCGAATACAATCCATCAAAATATCCGAATTTAAACTTACAGTCCAAACTAAAACAGAATGAAGGAGTTCAACAATAACAAAAGCAAAAGAAAATGTCGCTCGACATCAAAGATTATAGGAACTAGTACGACAAGCGGAGCACGGGATTGATCGTGGTAGGTTCGACGTCTTCAACGTACTCCTCATCTAAAGGTTAGAAAACGAGGAGGGGATGAGGCGTAAATCTCGGTGGATGGGGTGATCGTGTGATAGTGTGGCGATGTATATAGTTAATGCGAGAAAACGGTTGTATGAAAAACGCGCGTGAGGTATGATGCATGTTTTCACACATAGTCCATGCGTCGTGATAAATATATATTAAGTAATATACTTATACGATTTAAGAAATAGTTCGTGGTCACACAAGCACTATGATTGAGGCAAGACAGGTAGGATTGCGTACTGAGTGTAACGCCAATCCTATGCAAACGAATAAAGGTTGCGTAACGGTTTTTTAGCGCCAACCAATGCAATACAAGTAGCGGTTGCGTGCGGTTTGTAGCGCCAACCAATGCAATACAAGTAGCGGTTGCGTGCGGTTTGTAGCGCCAACCAATCGTTCCGATTAACTCCGGAATCGTGTGGATCGGGGCAAGCGATTCCTTCGTTCTTCCTTGTAACTCCCGTTCAAGATAGTCCAAGACCCGACACCTTATCGCTCCATAGGCAAAGACAAAATCCACATTGGAGCTTGCAAGGCTCGGTTCGTCATAATCATGATTATACCTCAAGTACTACGACCCGCTTCCTTGGACAAACTCCGTCCCTCCATTGCGGGATTAGGGCGATGGGGCCAGAGAGTGGAATAGCCAGCCGAGCTCCCGGTTCCATCCCCCGACGTATCCAATCCGACTGTGAGCTCGACACACCAAGTTGACTCAGACAGGAAAGTAAGTACACGTTCAGGTAGTCAACCAGGCAATCGAGTATTATTGATTCAGGGAAGCAGTTCAGGAAAAGTTTGGAAAATTTCGAGTGGCAATTATGGCGTTGGTGGAGTTATTTGGATGAAGATGATTATCGAGAGGACAAACAATCTTCGATATCTTGAAAGATTAGGTGGAACATAGGTCCCGTTATAGATTTGAAATCGCAAGACGAGGAAGTCGCCCCGCGATCGTGTATTATTCGGTCAAGAGGATCCGATAAGACAAGGGATTTTTGAGAAAATAAAACATTTTTAATTCATTATTAAAGTCAGAGAATCCAGGGCTGTTTCTTTAAAAGAAAAAAAAATAATTTGAGTTAGGTCCTTGTTAAAAAGAAAATTTACAATTAGCCCCGTTTTGTAAAAATCACTACTTTTGGGGTTAAAAGTTAAATAAATAAATGTCCCGACCTTGAAAAATTATGAGGTTAGTTCCTAAATTCTCTAAATTGTTCAGAGATTCAGGTTTTTAAAGTTTGGAGGTCGAGTTTTTATAAAATTCTCACATTGGCCCCAAATTTGTTAAAATTGTCATTTCGGGCTCTAAGTTTAAAATAATTGGAACTCACAAACCGGAAGGGCTTTTAATGTGATTCTAGTTGTAAACTGTCACTAAGGTCAGTGGAATATTGGGACAAAAGCAGTTTTTAAAAGAAGCAAGTATAGATCCCTTAACTTTTGAAAATCTCATTTTTGTCCAATTTTGAAATAATTGCCTTTAAGGCTTTTAGGGGTCCAATTGTTATGAAATTTGAACCTTGGGTCCAAGATATAATTATGTTATAGTTAAATTAGTATTTCCAGGTGCATGGACTGCATAAGTACTGAAAATTGTATTTTGGTCCTCAAGTTTAATCTTTTACAATTTGGTCCCTCAATTTTTATAAAATTACTTTCCAAGCTCTAAACACTTGGATTTTTTGGAATACACTTAAAATATGTTATTTCCAGTCCCTTAAGAGTTAAAATTTCAAATTTTAAAATTAGGGTCTGGTACAGTTTCGAAATTTGCAAAATAGCCCTTAAACTTCTAAAATTTTACAATCTAGTCCTTGGGCTTTTAAGGGTTGATTTTATTTATCTAAAAACTCTTAAAACTTTATTAAAATGTCAAAACATAATTTTTGAACCTGAGTTCAGTCCCAAAAATCAAAAATTACAGAGGGGTCCCTTAAGTTTTATTTTCTTGCAATTAAGTCCACCAACTTTCCATTTTTGCATTTTAAGTCCAAAAGTTGAAATTTAATCAATTATGCTCGACTTGTCCAGGTTATAAATCATTCAAAACATAGATTTCAAGAGTCATACACATACATATCCTTCTCATACAAAATTTCATCAAGTATAGCAATAAAGTGTACATGTATGCCTTATTTTTCGATAAATCGTATTTTTGAGCAACACTTGAGAATTTTTCCAACTTGATACAAGAAAATAGCATGCAATACATAATATATATCTCAAGTGCTCAAAATCAAAATACTACATGCATTTTTAAGTAAAACACCTAGAAGTTGAAAGGATTTTTCCACCCACCTTAAAAAAATGAACTTGTTGGTGAAAGATGAAATAATTCACTCTTGAAGGAGAAGTGACTTAGGTCAGCCCCTAGGTCAAGGAATACCAAAAAATGTAGGAGTTAGGAAATGAGGTTAAAAAGTTAAGGAAAGAAGAAGGAGGTGATGAAAATTGGTAAATTACACTTACCTTGTGTAGTAGATGAAATGAGACTAGTAGAGGTCTCAAAATGGGTCTCCTTGTTCACTCCTAAAACAACTCTTAAGGTCAGCCCCTAAAAGTCCAAAAATGAAAATGGAGTATCAAAATTTTGGAAAATAGAAGAGAAGAAGAAAATGTACTAAAAATCCCATTTCTTACCTTATAGTCCAATTTCTCTTCTCAAGTAACTTGAGGTCTTGCTAAGGTGATCACAAGGCTCTAATATTCTTCAAGTGGTCTTCTAAGTACACCTCAAACCAAAAATCAAACTTAAATTAGAAGGTGAAAGAGGTGAGCTAGAAGGTGTAAGAATAGATTGAAGAAGAAAATTTCTTACCTTGTGTAGTATATGGTTCGAATTTTTGGAAGAAATAGGAGGAGAATTCTTGAAATTTTTCTAAGTGTTTGAAGAAGAAGAAGAAGTAAGTGTAGAGAGAAGTAGTAGGATTTTTGAGAGAAGGAGGAGAAAATACAAGACTTAGAGTAATCTTGTGTTGGTTAGATGATGAGTTAGGGTAATAATTGAGGAAATTAGGGAATAAAGTAATACCTAGGCTACTATGTTAGGGACAATTGGCCAAAAGTCATGTTTTAGGGGGGAATTTAAATTTGTCTTGTTTGACCAATTGGGTGGTTGAATTTGTAAGATAATTCTAAGATGTTTGAATTAATAGTGTAGTAATACACAAGATGAATACATAAGGTGTATGTGTACAAGAGTTGGGAGATATTTCTACACCAAAATACCTATCATGGTCGTTCCCCTTAAGGGTATTTGTGGTAATTCCATATTTTTTTTGTCCCAAATTTGATGATAATAGATGAATAATATCAATCTCCAAAATAATTAGTGATTTCCTTGATCACTTATAAGTCCCATGATCACTTATTCTAAATCGAATTCTTAATTCTATAAGGTATAAATCTCTAAAATAAATAGTCTCTTAAAATTCTAAGGTGACTAATAGATACACAAATAATAATAATGATGATCGATCAAGTGATCATTAATGCGAAATAGAATTAATAAATAATTATGATCACAAGTAATAAATAAAAGAAATTAAATGCAAAATATATTTATCATTAATATTTATCCGTCAAAGCGACGCGGCAAAATAGTCAAATTAATACAAGGACGATACGTGAAACAAGTACATGTTCGAATAAAAATCGAGGGCTTCACATTCTCCCCTCCTTAAAAGAATTTGGTCCCCAAATTCTCTTCAGAATAGCTCTGGATATTGATTCCTCATGTCTTCTTCCATCTCCCATGTTGCGTCTTCGTCTCGGTTGTGGTTTCGCCATACAACTTTAACCATCGGAATCTCTCTATTACGCAACTGACGTATCTGCTGGTCAATGATCCGGATTGGTTCCTCGGTGTAAGATAAATTTTCCATCAGAGGAGGAGCATCACGAGTGATAATATGCTCGGGATCCGGTTGATACTTTTTCAATCTCGATACGTGGAATACATCGTGCATTCCCGCATACTGTGCCGGTAACTCGAGTCGGTAGGCCAACTTCCCGATCCTCTGCAAAATCTTGTAAGGTCCAATATATCTCGGACTTAGCTTGCCTCCCTTCTTTGGATTGATCAATCCTTTCCGTGGCAAGAGTCTGAGAAATACTTCATCTCCGGCTTCAAATTCCAAGTCCTTTCTCCTCTTGTCCGCGTAACTCTTTTGGCGGCTCTGAGCTGTGCGGATCCGTTCCTTGATCAACTTGACCTTCTCCATGGCCTCCTGAACTACCTTTGGAATCGATGGTGACTTTCGTTTCTCTTTTGGAGTCCATTGGTCATCAATCTCCCAGTGTAATGGGGATCTACACTTTCGCCCATACAAGGCTTCGTAAGGTGCCATCCCAATTGTGGCCTGATAGCTGTTATTATAGGCGAACTCGGCCAATGGTAAGTGTGAATCCCAACTTCCTTGGAAGTCTAACGTGCATGCTCGCAACATGTCTTCCAGGGTTTGAATCGTTCGCTCAGACTGGCCATCCGTTTGTGGACGTGCTGTTGTGCTGAAGCTTAGCGAGGTACCCATTTCCTCGTGCAAGCACTTCCAGAATCTGGAGACAAACCTCGGGTCTCTATCTGACACAATGTCGACTGGCACTCCATGCAGTCGAGTGATCTCTCGGATATAAATTTGCGCGAGTTTTTGCAAGCTGTCGGTTTTCTTCATGGGTAAGAAGTGTGCAGATTTCGTGAGTCGGTCTACGACTACCCATATAGTATCATGGCCTCCTCTAGTCCTTGGTAGATCCGTCACGAAGTCCATCGTTATGTGTTCCCATTTCCACTCGGAAATTCTCAACGGTTGTAATAAACCAGATGGTCGTTGGTGTTCTGCCTTTACTCGTTGACAAGTCAAACATCTCGCAACGAACTCCGCTACCTGGTTCTTCATGTTTACCCACCAGTAATGTCGTTTCAATTCCTTATACATCTTGTTTTCTCCAGGGTGTATAGTGTATTTCGAACGGTGTGCTTCTGAGAGAATTCTACTCCTAATCCGCTCGTCACTTGGTACACAAACTCGATTTCGAAATCTGATGATCCCATCTTCATGTATCGAGAATTCTGATCTCTCTCCTTTAAGTATCTTCTCTTTCAGTTTTTGAAGTTGTACATCTGTCCCCTGTGCTGCCTTGATCTCGTTCAGTAAATCGGGTTTAACCGAAATGTTAGCACAAGAAATTTGAGTATTGGTCCTCGTCGGATTCCAAGTGCTCAACTCTTCTAATGATTTCCACTCTCGAATCATTAGTCTGGCTAAACTCGCCTTTCTGCTCAAGGCGTCAGCTACTACGTTAGCTTTCCCGGGATGGTATTGGATATCAAAGTGATAGTCCTCTATTAACTCCATCCATCTTCGTTGCCTCAAATTGATATCCTTCTGAGAGAATAGATACTTCACGCTCTTATGATCCGTGTAAACCGTGAATGTTGCTCCGTAGAGATAGTGCCCCATTTCTTTAACGCGAACGCTATTGCTGCCAATTCCAAGTCATGCGTTGGGTAATTGGCTTCATACGGCTTGAGTTTCCGTGATGCATAAGCAATGACCTTTTCCTTCATTTAGCATGAGTCTTGCTCCT
Organism: Rehmannia glutinosa; assembly: GCA_016081115.2. Classification (NCBI taxonomy): domain Eukaryota; kingdom Viridiplantae; phylum Streptophyta; class Magnoliopsida; order Lamiales; family Orobanchaceae; genus Rehmannia; species Rehmannia glutinosa. The sequence goes on along the minus strand of JABTTQ020003091.1, from coordinate 101,901 downwards.
AGTCCTTCCTTTGATGCATCACTTTGACGACGAAGTTTTCTGTTCCCTTTGGAAGGGCTAAGACTGAGTCGTAGTAAGTCGTTTCTTGACTCTTGAAACTAGTCTCACACTTGTCATTCCACTCAAACTTGACTTGCTTCTGGGTTAGTCGAGTGAGTGGTCCGGCTATCTTGGAGAAATCCTGGATAAATCTTCGATAATATCCAGCTAGTCCTAAGAAACTTCTGATCTCCGTTATAGACTCGGGTTGTTTCCATTCAACCACTGTCTGTACCTTCGAAGGATCTACGACGATCCCAGTGCCGGATACTATGTGTCCCAAGAATGCGACTTCACTAAGCCAAAATTCGCATTTGCTGAATTTGGCATACAGCTTGTGCTCTCGTAGTGTTTCCAATCACGATTCTAAAATGATGTTCGTGTTCCTCCCTCGACTTGGAGTACACGACTATGTCATCATTACGAATTAATCTCAGTAAGGTCGGAAGATTCAGCGCATCAGGTCCACAAATGTTGCGGGGCATTCGTCAATCTGAATAGCATCACTACAAACTCGTAGTGTCCATATCTGGTTTGGAATGCAGTTTTGGAGATGTCTTCATCGTGGATCTTCAGTTGGTAATATCATTGTTGTAAATCAAACTTCGAGTACACCATCGCTCCTTGAAGTTGATCAAATAGTTCGTCTATCCTCGGGAGGGGATATTTAGTGGTAACATCTAGTCCAGATCGTATAATAGTCACATCTTTAATGTATCTTATCCGTGATACCTAAACCACAAGTCAAACTCCCTTACTTAAGCTTGTGCAAGTACTTGAGAATGAATAACACAAGGGTATTATCATCGATCATCATACTTAGTGATTCCCCTACTATCATTTTCCCAAAGTAATACCATTAGGTGTCTAGATCCCATAATATATCACATCCAAATCATATACTTATCAAGAGATATCCTCATATTCTTCGAGTCTCACCATATTAGGCATTATAATCTCCAAATCACGGATTTTCTAAATCACCTAACGTCCAAACCGAGGAATATCCGGATATTTTAACACTATGACAACCCAAAGAGTTCAAATAGTCATCCAAGATTCAATTTAGGTCATATAGTAGCGGTACCCAATCCAAGGTCAGAGGAACCTATCCTGGGTCAGCTCGTTGTAAGTTTCCTCCTTACAAATCGAGCTCTGATACCATAACTGTCACGCCCCAAACGCGACGCGACGACGATCAATCACTTAAACAGAAATAATTCAACAGTCTAAACCAATGATACAAAACTCCAAGTGAAATAGAGTCTAATGCAGCGGAATAAAATACACACAAGTACGAGTTACATCTCAAGGTCCGACAATATCCGAATACAATCCATCAAAATATCCGAATTTAAACTTACAGTCCAAACTAAAACAGAATGAAGGAGTTCAACAATAACAAAAGCAAAAGAAAATGTCGCTCGACATCAAAGATTATAGGAACTAGTACGACAAGCGGAGCACGGGATTCAGTCCGTGGTAGGTTCGACGTCTTCAACGTACTCCTCATCTAAAGTTTAGAAAACAGGAGGGGATGAGACAGAAATCTCAGTGGATGGGGTGATCGTGTGATAGTGTGGCGATGTATATAGTTAATGCGAGAAAACGGTTGTATGAAAACGCGTGAGGTATGATGCATGTTTTCACACATAGTCCACAAGCGTCGTGATAAATATATATTAAGTAATATACTTATACAGTTTAAGAAATAGTTCGTGGTCACACAAGCACTATGATTCAGGCAAGACAGGTAGGATTGCGTACTGAGTGTAACGCCAATCCTATGCAAACGAATAAAGGTTGCGTACGGATTTGTAGCGCCAACCAATGCAATACAAGTAGCGGTTGCGTACGGATTTGTAGCGCCAACCAATGCAATACAAGTAGCGGTTGCGTGCGGATTGTTGTAGCGCCAACCAATCGTTCGATTAACTCCTAATCGTGTGGATCGACAATGATTCCTTCGTTCTTCCTTGTAACTCCCGTTCAAGATAGTCCAAGACCTGACACCTTATCGCTCCATAGGCAAAAACAAAATCCATATTGGAGCTTGCAAGGCTCGGATTCGTCATAATCATGATTATACCTCAAGTACTACGACCCGCTTCCCTTGGACAAACTCCATCCCTCGATTGCGGGATTAGGGCGATGGGGCCAGAGAATGGAATAGCAAATGAGCCGCCTTGTTCCATCCCCCGACGTATCCATTCCGGGATCGTGAGCTCGACACACCAAGTTGACTCGCATGAAAGTAAGTACACGTTCAGGTAGTCAACCAGGCAATCGAGTATTATTGATTCAGGGAAGCAGTTCAGGAAAAGTTTGGAAAATTTCGAGTGGCAATTATGGCGTTGGTGGAGTTATTTGGATGAAGATGATTATCGAGAGGACAAGCAATCTTCGATATCTTGAAAGATTAGGTGGAACATAAGTCCCGTTATAGATTTGAAATCGCAAGACGAGAAAGTCGCCCCGCGATCGTGTATTATTCGGTCAAGAGGATCCGATAAGACAAGGGATTTTTGAGAAAATAAAACATTTTTAATTTATTATTAAAGTCAGATAATCCAGGGCTGTTTCTTTAAAAGAAAAAAAAATAATTTGAGTTAGGTCCTTGTTAAAAAGAAAATTTACAATTAGCCCCGTTTTGTAAAAATCACTACTTTTGGGGTTAAAAGTTAAATAAATAAATGTCCCGACCTTGAAAAATTATGAGGTTAGTTCCTAAATTCTCTAAATTGTTCAGAGATTCAGGTTTTTAAAGTTTGGAGGTCGAGTTTTTATAAAATTCTCACATTGGCCCCAAATTTGTTAAAATTGTCATTTCGGGCTCTAAGTTTAAAATAATTGGAACTCACAAACCGGAAGGGCTTTTAATGTGATTCTAGTTGTAAAATGTCACTAAGGTCAGTGGAATATTGGGACAAAAGCAGTTTTTAAAAGAAGCAAGTATAGGTCCCTTAACTTTTGAAAATCTCATTTTTGTCCCATTTTGAAATAATTGCCTTTAAGGCTTTTAGGGGTCCAATTGTTATGAAATTTGAACCTTGGGTCCAAGATATAATTATGTTATAGTTAAATTAGTATTTCCAGGTGCATGGACTGCATAAGTCCTGAAAATTGTATTTTGGTCCTCAAGTTTAATCTTTTACAATTTGGTCCCTCAATTTTTATAAAATTACTTTCCAAGCTCTAAACACTTGGATTTTTTGGAATACACTTAAAATATGTTATTTCCAGTCCCTTAAGAGTTAAAATTTCAAATTTTAAAATTAGGGTCTGGTACAGTTTCGAAATTTGCAAAATAGCCCTTAAACTTCTAAAATTTTACAATCTAGTCCTTGGGCTTTTAAGGGTTGATTTTATTTATCTAAAAACTCTTAAAACTTTATTAAAATGTCAAAACATAATTTTTGAACCTGAGTTCAGTCCCAAAATCAAAAATTACAGAGGGGTCCCTTAAGTTTTATTTTCTTGCAATTAAGTCCACCAACTTTCCATTTTTGCATTTTAAGTCCAAAAGTTGAAATTTAATCAATTATGCTCGACTTGTCCAGGTTTAAATCATTCAAAACATAGATTTCAAGAGTCATACACATACATATCCTTCTCATACAAAATTTCATCAAGTATAACAATAAAGTGTACATGTATGCCCTATTTTTCGATAAATCGCATTTTTGAGCAACACTTGAGAATTTTTCCAACTTGATACAAGAAAATAGCATGCAATACATAATATATATCTCAAGTGCTCAAAATCAAAATACTACATGCATTTTTAAGTAAAACACCTAGAAGTTGAAAGGATTTTTCCACCCACCTTAAAAAAATGAACTTGTTGGTGAAAGATGAAATAATTCACTCTTGAAGGAGAAGTGACTTAGGTCAGCCCCCTAGGTCAAGGAATACCAAAAAAATGTAGGAGTTAGGAAATGAGGTTAAAAAGTTAAGGAAAGAAGAAGGAGGTGATGAAAATTGGTAAATTACACTTACCTTGTGTAGTAGATGAAATGAGACTAGTAGAGGTCTCAAAATGGGTCTCCTTGTTCACTCCTAAAACAACTCTTAAGGTCAGCCCCTAAAAGTCCAAAAATGAAAATGGAGTATCAAAATTTTGGAAAATAGAAGAGAAGAAGAAAATGTACTAAAAATCCCATTTCTTACCTTATAGTCCAATTTCTCTTCTCAAGTAACTTGAGGTCTTGCTAAGGTGATCACAAGGCTCTAATATTCTTCAAGTGGTCTTCTAAGTACACCTCAAACCAAAAATCAAACTTAAATTAGAAGGTGAAAGAGGTGAGCTAGAAGGTGTAAGAATAGATTGAAGAAGAAAATTTCTTACCTTGTGTAGTATATGGTTCGAATTTTTGGAAGAAATAGGAGGAGAATTCTTGAAATTTTTCTAAGTGTTTGAAGAAGAAGAAGAAGTAAGTGTAGAGAGAAGTAGTAGGATTTTTGAGAGAAGGAGGAGAAAATACAAGACTTAGAGTAATCTTGTGTTGGTTAGATGATGAGTTAGGGTAATAATTGAGGAAATTAGGGAATAAAGTAATACCTAGGCTACTATGTTAGGACAATTGGCCAAAAGTCATGTTTTAGGGGAATTTAAATTTGTCTTGTTTGACCAATTGGGTGGTTGAATTTGTAAGATAATTCTAAGATGTTTGAATTAATGGTGTAGTAATACACAAGATGAATACATAAGGTGTATGTGTACAAGAGTTGGGAGATATTTCTACACCAAAATACCTATCATGGTCGTTCCCCTTAAGGGTATTTGTGGTAATTCCATATTTTTTTTGTCCCAAATTTGATGATAATAAATGAATAATATCAATCTCCAAAATAATTAGTGATTTCCTTGATCACTTATAAGTCCCATGATCACTTATTCTAAATCGAATTCTTAATTCTATAAGGTATAAATCTCTAAAATAAATAGTCTCTTAAAATTCTAAGGTGACTAATAGATACACAAATAATAATAATGATGATCGATCAAGTGATCATTAATGCGAAATAGAATTAATAAATAATTATGATCACAAGTAATAAATAAAATAAATTAAATGCAAAATATATTTATCATTAATATTTATCCGTCAAAGCGACGCGGCAAAATAGTCAAATTAATACAAGGACGATACGTGAAATAAGTAAATGTTCGAATAAAAATCGAGGGCTTCACAGGTTCAACTCATTTTAGCAATTTATTTGACAATATGTACTAACAAATCAATTAGAAGCTGATCATCCAGTACATAAAACAGAATATACTCGCTTTAATTTAATCTAAGAAAAATACTTGTATCTAATTAGTAACCTACTAAAAGGGAAAATAGATTAACACTACAAAATAAAAACAAACACAAATAGTTACTTCAACAACTTCACCCAAAAAGAAAGAACTATAGAAAAAAAAATGGACAACTATTATTTAACTATATTTAACACATAAAATGATGATTATATAATTAAGTGAAGAAATTAAATAAAAGGACGTAAAAATTTTAATGCTCGATGCACTTCTTTCATGTTGCAAACAAAACAAAACAATATATTGAGATAATAAATAAGAAACCAACTAACAATAATGAAATGGAGCACAAAGAATAACATAATATTAATAGGAACTAAAACTATAGGGAAAAAGATTGTCAAAAAATGGTGAGGGGAGATAGAATAATTAATATGTATAATCTTATATAAAATAATAAAACATCTTGGTTGGATTATAGTAAAACTTAAATAGAAATCTATTCAATATATAAAAATAAATAAATAACTAAAATGGAAAAGGGTCGTAGGACATGATTATGAAAACAAATACATAGCTAGATAATGAATTTTTAGTTGGAACTGGAGGTGGGTTTTGTAAGAAAAAAGAAGTTGGGGTGGGATTAGGGGGTGGGGGCGGGGGCAGGCGTCTTATACGTGGCTCCTCCACTTGTTGAAAATTTAACAATCATATTGACAATGTTATACATGTACTCGCAATATGTAGATATCTTGTGCAGTATATATCTAATTTCATTTATAGGATATGTATTATTGTTTCAAAGGAATTATTGATAAAGTGGAAAACGAATCGTACATCCTCATGATATGATTGTTTTAAAAAATGTGCACCAGTTTTCAAAAATAAAGAAAATGTCACCTGCAATAAATGTAATGAGAAAGATGTTGAAAGAATACCGATTTATTAATCATATATCATGTACTTAAATATTTTATTCATCCATCACATACTAATCATTATCTCATGAATTTTAAATATAAAATATTATTGAATTTCGTACAATGTGCTTTCATTATTATATTTGAGGAGGTAGCGACTATATACATCGGATGCCAAATAAGTGAATATTTAAAATTGATTGAACATATAAGAATATCATATTATAGATGACTTATTTTTTTTAATATTTTTACTTTTCCTTTTTTGTTGATGTATAGTTTGCATAGCTGATGAAAATGGATTGTGGTTCAGCCATTTATGCCATATAAAAGTGTGATTTTTCTTTTAATTTGAATTAATTTATTGACCATTTTCAATTATAATTGATAAGTTTTTTTATCTTCGTTTCTAATTATATATAATATTTAATTTAATCAGGGAGAACATGATGAGTCAAAATATTATTAGGAGCTAAGCTTCTAAACAATAAATAGAATTTCAATTTTTCATCGCTCTTAGCAACAACACACAGATGGTGAATGGGAAAATGAATGTTGTAGCAGAGCCAATTCAAAAGATAACACCAATTTCAAAGATGAAGAAAAGGAAGAAGACATCCATATGTCAACCAGTGATGTTTGGGCTAAGAATGCTTTAAAAAATTTGCATAAAAAGCTCAAAGCCGAGTATGAAGAAAAATGAGACAAAAATTAAAACAAGAAACAAATTTATACAAAATAAGTTCGTGGAAATTATTTTATTAAACTTATATTATAGTGAAGTTTTCATATCCACTGTACTTTCTTCAATGATAATATCATTTAAGTATAGCGTTTTTGGGTTCAAAATATCATAACCATATTTCACCTACTAAGAAGTTTAATTTTAATCTAGCAAGTTTAATTTTAGGATCAAAACACGTGAGCGAGATTTACTGTCACGCCCCAGACGGGGACGCGACGACGATCAACCACTTAGACAGATATAAACCCAACAGTTTAGACAAATGATACAATTAACTCCACAACTTAAACACAAGTAACCAAACAGTCTAGACAATAACAAGGAAATCCCAATAGAACAGAGTCAAATAGCAGCGGAAATAAAGAACAAGTACGAGTTACAACTTACAGACCAACAATATTCAAATTACATCCCCGAAATCAACTAAAGATAACAACTTAAAAGTTAAAGGGTCCTACGCCCTTCAGTTACAGACCGAAATGAAAAGAGAATAAAAGAGTCCAACAGCAAATAAAAGAAAAGGAAACAAGTCTAGCAACATCAACAACGGAAGATAGTAAGTCCAACAAGCGAGCGGAGCTCAAATTGTGGTAAGTTCAACATCTTCGACAACGTCCTCATCTAAAGGTTAGAAAACGAGGAGGAATGAGACAAAAATCTCGGTGGATGGGGTGATCGTGTGCAAGTGTGGCGATATATAGTTAATGCGAGAAAAAAAATTTGTATGAAAACGCGTGATATATGATGCATGATTTCACACACACCACAAGCGTCGTGATAAAATATTTAAGTAGTATACTTATACGATTTAAGAAAATATTCATGGTCACACAAACACTATGTGACTCAGGCAAGACATGTAGGATTGCGTACGGTTTTGTAGCGCCAATCCTATGCAAGACAAGTAATGGTTGCATACGAATTTGTAGCGCCAACCAATGCAATACAAGTAGCGGTTGCGTGCGGTTTGTAGAGCCAACCAAACGGGTCCGATTAACTCGAGAATCGTGTGGATCGGGCAATGATTCCTTCGTTCTTCCTTGTAACTCCCCGAGCAAGATGGTCCAAGACCACATACCTTATCGCTCCATAGGCAAAGACAAAATCCACAAAGTGGAGCTTGCAAGGCTCGGTTTGTCATAATCATGATTATACCTCAAGTACTACGACCCGCTTCCTTGACAACTCCGTCCCTCGCCGGGATTAGGGCGATGGGGCCGAAGAGTGGAATAGCAGGCCGAGCTGCCCGGTTCCATCCCCGACGTATCCATTCCGATCGTGAGCTCGACACACCAAGTTGACTCGGCAGAAAGTAAAAACAAGTTCGTAGTCAACCAGCAATGAGTATTATTGATTCAGGGAAGCAGTTCAGGAAATTTTTTGAAATCGCGAGTAGCAATTATGGCGTTGGTGGAGTTATTTGGATGAAGAAGATTATCGAAAGGATAAGCAATCTTCGATATCTTGAAAGATTAGGTGGAACATAAGTCCCGTTATAGATTCAAAATCGCAAGACGAGGAAATCGCCCCGCGATCGGTTATTAATTGGTCAAGACGATCCGATAAGTCAATGGATTTTTGAGAAAATAAAATATTTTCATTAATAATTAAAGTCAGAGGGTCCAGGGCTATTTTAGAAAAAGTAAAATAATTTGAGTTAGGTCCTTGATAAAAAGAAAATTTACAATTAGCCTCGTTTTGTAAAAACCAATACTTTTGGGGTTAAAAATTGAATAAATAAATATCCCGACCTTGAAAAATTATGAGGTCAGTTCCTAAATTCTCTAAATTGTTCAGAGATTCAGGTTTTTAAAGTTTTGAGGTCGGGTTTTTATAAAATTCTCACATTGGCCCCAAATTTGTTAAAATTGTCATTTCGGGCCCTAAGTTTAAAATAATCGGAACTCACAAACCGGAAGGGATTTTAATGTGATTCCAGTTGGAAAATGTCACTAAGGTTAGTGGAATATTGGGATAAAAACAGTTTTAAAACGACATAAGTATAGGTCCCTTAACTTTTGGAAATCTCATTTTTGTCCCATTTTGAAATAATTGCCTTTAAGGCTTTTAGGGGTCCAATTGTTATGAAATTTTAACCTTGGGTCCAAAATATAATTAAGTTATAGTTAAATTAGTATTTCCAGGTACATAGGCTGTATAATTCCTGGAAATTTCATTTGGGTCCTCAAGTTTAATCTTTTACAATTTGGTCCCTCAATTTTAGTAAAATTACTTTCCAAGCTCTAAACACTTGGATTTTTGGAATACTCTTAAAATATGTCATATCCAGTCCCTTAAGAGTGAAAATTTCAAATTTTAAAATTAAGGTCTGGTACAGTTTCGAAAATTTCAAAGTAGCCCTTAAACTTTCAAAATTTTACAATCTAGTCCTTGGGCTTTTAAAGGTTGATTTTATTTATCTTAAAACTCTTAAAACTTTATTAAAATGTCCAAAAGTCATTTTTGAACCTGAGTACAGTCCCAAAATTCGAAATTTGCAGAGGGGTCCCTTAATTTTTATTTTCTTGCAATTTAGTCCACCAACTTTCCATTTTTGCATTTTAAGTCCAAAAATTGAAATTTAATCAATTATGCTCGACTTGTCCAGGTTATAAGTCATCCAAAATATGGATTTCAAAGATCATATACATGCATGTCCAATTCATACAAGAATTCATCAAATAGAACATTAAATTGTACATGCATGCACCTAAATTTCAATGAATAGTATTTTTGAGCAACACTTGAGAAATTTCACAAATTGATACATCAAATTGACATGCAATACATAAAATATACATATCTCAATTGCTCATGATCAAAACACTACATGCATTTAACAAAAACACCTAAAAGTTGGAAATATTTTTCCACCCACCTTAAATTGGAAAATTGTGAAATAAAAGGATAAATTTCACAATTTTTGGATGAGGCCTCTTAGGTCAGCCCCTAAGTCAAGAAATATCAAAAATTTGGAGTTAGGAAAATGAGAAAAAAAAATTAAGGAGAAAAGAAGGAGATAAGGAAATTGGAAAGACTACACTTTACCTTGTATAGTAGGTTATTTGAAACTAGTTGAAGCTTCAAATTTGGAAATTTTGGTTCAACTCCAAAATCACCTAAGGTCAGCCCCTATTTCTCAAAAATGAAAAAGGGGTGTTAAAATTTGAAAAAAAATAGAAAGAAGAGGAAAGAAGGGTTCTAGTGTCCAATCTTACTTTATAGTCCAAATTTCTCTACTCGTTCTTCTTCAAATCTTCAAGTTTCATCACCATGCATGCATGTCTCCAAGTGGTCTTCTAAGTACCTCAAAATCCAAAATATAACCTTAAGTTAAAAGAAGAAGGTGATGAGTAGTAAGAATTTAAGTTGGATTGAGGAGTGAAATTTCTTACCTTAAGAAAGGGGTGTTCGAATTTTTTGAGTTTAAGTGGTAAGATTGTTTGTTTTGGTTTAGATGTTTGAAGAAAGAAGGTATGTTTGATGTTAGGAAGAAGATGTTCTTGGAGTTATGAAGATGGGTTTGAAGATGTGAAGGACTTGTGTTTGAATATTTGAAGATATGAAGAAGTGATACTTGAAGATATGAAGAACTTATGTTGAAGATTTGAAGATGTGAAGGGTTGGTGTTTGAAGGTTTGAAGATATGAATGAATTTTGTTTGAAGATTTGAAGATGTAAAGGATTTTTTAGAGAGAGATTAGAGAGAAGTTGGAGAAAAGGCTTGAGAATTAAAATGTGTTGGATGAAAAATGATTTTTTGTGTAAAAATTGCCATTATGGCCGTCCAAAGGGGAGAGAGGGAGAGGAATTTTTTTGATTAATTTGTGTCTTGCAAATTGTCTCTTGCATGGGGACAATTAGACTAGTAAAAGTATGGGCAAGGTATGGAATGAGAAGAAATGTTGGGAAGACTCCAACATGTTGGGAAAAATAGTATTAAAGAATTAATGTATGAGATGATGTGTATAATGTTTGAATTAATGGTGTAATTATACACAAGATGACTAATATAAGGTGTAAGTGTACAAGAGTTGGATGATATTTTTACTCCAAAAATCATCAGCATGGCCGTCCATAATAAGGGCATTGTGGTAATTCCATATTTTTTTTTGTCCCAAATTTGATGATAATAGATGAAATATATCAATCTCCAAAATAATTAGTGATTTCCTTGATCACTTATAAGTCTCATGATCACTTAATCTAAATCAAAATCTTAATTCTATAAGGTAAAAGTCTCTAAAATAAATAGTCTCTTAAAATTCTAAGGTGACTAATAAATACAAAAATAGTAATAATGATCAATCAAGTGATCATAAATGCAAAAATAGAATTAATAAAAATCATGATCACAAGTAATTAAATAAAATGATATAAAATACAAAATATATATTATTAATAATTACCCGTCAAAGTGACGCGGTAAAATAGTCGATCAAATACATAAACGACAATAAGGATCAATTATATGTTCGGAAAAATCGGGGCTTCACATCCTCCCCTCCTTAAAAGAATTTGGTCCCCAAATTCTCTTCAGAATAGTTCTGGATATTGATTCCTCATGTCTTCTTCTATCCCCCACATTGCGTCTTCGTCTCGGTTGTGGTTCTACCACACCACTTTAACCATCGGAATTTCTCTCTTACGCAACTGACGTATCTGCTGATCAATGATCCGGATCGGCCTCTCGGTGTAGGATAAATTTTCCATTAGAGGAGGAGTATCATGAGTGATGATATGTTCGGGATCTGGTTGATACTTCTTCAATCTCGATATGTGGAATACATTGTGCATTCCCGCATATGGTGCTGGTAACTCGAGTCGGTAGGCTAACTTCCTGATCCTCTGTAAAATCTTGTAAGGTCCAACATATCTCGGACTCAACTTGCCTCCTTTCTTCGGATTGATCAATCCTTTCCGTGGTGAGAGTCTGAGAAATACTTCATCTCGACTTCAAATTCCAAATCCTTTCTTCTCTTGTCCGCGTAACTCTTTTTTGGCGGCTGAGTGTGCGAATCCGCTCCTTGATCAACTTGACCTTCTCCATGGCCTCTGAACTAAGTCAACCTTTGGAATCGAGGGCGACGTTCGTTTCTTTTTCGAGTCCATTGGTCATCAATCTCCCAGTGTAATGGGGATCTACATTTTCTCCCATATAATGCCTCGTAGGTGCCATCCCAATCGTGGCCTGATAACTGTATTGTAGGCGAACTCGGCTAATGGTAAGTGCGAATCCCAACTTCCTTGGAAATCCAACGTGCGGGCTCGCAACATATCTTCCAGGGTTTGAATTATTCGCTCGGTGTCCATCGCTTGTGGATGTCTTTCTTTGTCTTTGAAACTTAGTGAGGTACCCAATTCCTCGTGCAAGCACTTCCAAAATGAGACAAACCTCGGGTCTCTGTCGATACTATGTCAACAGTACTCCATGCGGTCGAATGATCTCTGGATATACATCTCGCAAGTTTCTGCAAGCTATCAGTTTTCTTGATGGGTAAGAAGTGTGCAGATTTCGTGAGTCGGTCTACAACTACCCAAATAGCATCATGGCCTCCTCTGGTCCTTGGTAGATCCGTCACGAAGTCCATCGTTATGTGTTCCCATTTCCACTCGGGAATTCTCAACGGTTGTAATAAACCAGATGGTCGTTGATGTTCTGCTTTTACTCTTTGACAAGTTAAACATCTCGCAACGAACTCCGCTACCTGGTTCTTCATGTTTACCCACCAATAATTCCGTTTCAAATCCTTATACATCTTGTTTCCTCCAGGATGTATAGTGTATTTCGAACGGTGTGCTTCTCAGATTCTATTCCTAATCTGCTCGTCACTCAGGTACACAAACTCGATTCCTAATCGATAACCCCATCTTCATGTACCGAGAATTCGATCTCTCTCCTTTAAGTATCTTCTCTTTCGTTTTTGAAGGTGCACATCAGTCCCCTGTGCTTCCTTGATTTCATTCAAGAGACGGGTTTAACTAAAATGTTAGCACATGAAATCTGAGTATTGGTTCTCGTCAGATTCCAATTGCTCAGCTCTTCTAATGATTCCCACTCTCGAATCATAAGTCTGGGTAAGCTCGCTTTTCTGCTCAAAGTGTCAGCTACTACGTTAGCTTTCTCGGGATGGTATTGAATATCAAAGTGATAGTCCTCAATCAACTCCATCCATCTCCGTTGCCTCAGATTGAGGTCTTTCTGGGAGAATAGATACTTCAAGCTCTTATGATCTGTGAAAATCGTGAATGCTGCTCCGTAGAGATAGTGTCTCCATTTCTTTAACGCGAATACTATCGCTGCCAATTCCAAGTCATGCGTTGGGTAATTGGCCTCATACGGTTTGAGCTTTCGCGATGCATAAGCAATGACCTTTCCTTCCTGCATGAGCACTGCTCCTAATCCTTCCTTTGATGCATCACTGTAGACGACGAAGTTTTCTGTTCCCTTTGGAAGAGCTAAGACGGGAGCTGTAGTAAGTCGTTTCTTCAGTTCTTGGAAACTAGCCTCACACTTGTCATTCCACTCGAACTTGACTTGCTTCTGAGTTAGTCGAGTGAGCGGTCCGGCTATCTTGGAGAAATCCTGGATAAATCTTCGATAATATCCAAAAGTCCTAGAAACTCCCGATCTCCGCTCTGAGACTCGGGTTGTTTCCATTCAACCACTGTTTGTACCTTCGAAGGATCTGCGGCGATCCCGGTGCCGGATACTAGGTGTCCCAAGAACGCGACTTCACTAAGCCAAAATTCGCACTTACTGAATTTGGCATACAGCTTATGCTCTCGTAGTGTCTCCAGAACAATTTTCAGATGACGTTCATGCTCTTCTCTAGACTTAGAGTATACGAGTATGTCATCGATGAATATCACTACGAATTGATCCAAATAAGGTTGAAAGACTCGATGCATCAGATCCATAAACGCTGCTGGTGCATTCGTCAGACCAAAAGGCATCACTACAAACTCGTAGTGTCCATATCGGGTTTGAAATGTAGTTTTGGAAATGTCTTCTTCACGGATCTTCAGTTGGTAATATCCTTGTTGTAAATCAAACTTCGAGTACACCGTCGCTCCTTGAAGTTGATCAAACAGTTCGTCTATCCTCGGGAGGGGATATTTGTTCTTGATGGTCACGCTATTAAGACCACGATAATCTATGCACAGTCTTAATGTGCCATCCTTCTTTTTGACAAACAGTACAGGTGCTCCCCACGGAGACGTACTCGGTCGGATAAATCCCACATCCATCAGCTTCTGTAATTGAGTCTTCAACTCTTGCAACTCAAGAGGAGCCATTCTATACGGTGTTCTAGCAATCGGGGCGGTTCCCGGTAATACCTAGATGGTGAACTCGACTTCCCTATTTGGAGGGACAGTGGTGAGTTCTGGTGGAAATACATCCGTGTATTCTGATACTATAGGTACTTGGTTAATTTGTGTCTCAACCTTGGGTTTGTTAATTACAAACGCCAAGTACCCTTGTGCCCCTCTAGTGATCGCCTTCCTCGCTTTCATTGCTGAAATGATTGGGGCAATCTTAACTCGTGCCCTTCCCGAAATTTCCACTTCGGGCTTTCCGGGTTCACATAGCTTAATGGACTTGCTATGGCAGTCCATTTGTGCATGGTGTGCAGACAACCAGTTCATTCCCAATATCACGTCGTATTCGGATATAGGTAATAAGATCAAATCGGCAGGAAAATTTATCTCATTAATCTTAACTTCGCATGCATTATAGATAATATCTGTTATCTGGCTCGCGCCCATAGGAGTTGACACTTCTAGACATATAGGCATATGTTCCATGCATGCATGCAGTTTGTGTACAAAATGCGGTGCGACAAATGAATGCGTTGATCCAGGGTCAAATAGTATTTTAGCGTAGTGGTTAGATACTTAGAAGCGTACCTTCCACCACGTCTTTGCCTCCCGAGGAGCCTCATGTCCGTGAGTGCAATTGCTCGAGCGGGCATCCTTGCCCGATTACCCTGGCCATTGCCCGCTGCATGCTGCGCTGTTTGGTTGGCTTCGTATTTCGGCAATCTTTCACCAGTGCGATCACTTCCACAACGCAAGCACCTTCCCTGTTTACGCCAACAATCATTGGCGGTATGTCCGTTTACGCAATGTGCACACACTTGACCGGATTTCCTTGATCGGTCCCTTCCTTTATCTCTGTCTTATTAATCGGTCCCTTCAAATTTAGTGGGTCTTTTAGATGGTTGTCCCACACCTGTCCTCTTGAGATCGTTTGATTGCCTACTCTTTTTGAATCATCCAATACGGTTGATCCCGACTCAATGCGGAGAGTCATTTTTACCGCTACTGAGTAGGTTGTCATTTCAACAATCAACAGTTGTTTTTGAAGTTCCGCTTCAATCCTCGAGTGAACTTGTAAAGTTTATCCTCTTACAGATCGATTGTCCCCGAGCATACTTGGACAATCGATGAAATCAGACTCATCCGAGCTACGTGACATGTTCCCCGCCTCAACCTATGGAATTCATCCCGCGCGCCTCTTTCACGACTTTGTGGAATGTACTTGCTTCATTGAACTCGGCCAGAAATTTCTCCATGTTCGCCACTCGGTCCCATTCCCACCTTCTCTCAACTCGCCCTCCACTGGTCTCTAGCGGCCGATTCCGATTTAAATACGGCGAGTGTGACTTTCTCGCTCATCCAATATTGGAGAGCATTGAAGATATTTTCCAGCTTCTCTATCCATTCTTCTCGCTTTAAATCATCTGGCTCTCCTAAGAAAGCCGGTGGGTCGAACCGTAGGAAACGCTCCAACGTGCGATCGTTCGCCTCTCTGGCGGGTTTGGGAGCACGGTGTTGAGGCTCTGCTTGTTGCCTCATGAAAACCAGTATTTGTTGTAGAGCCTGTGCAGTCAAGTTGTCTCCTGCAGCAGGTGGAGGAGGCGGTGGCAATTCAGGGGAGGGTACCCGGTCCCTGGGTACGTCGTCATCCACTTGGGGAACGCGGCGAGGTCTTCCACGTCCTCGATGTTCAGCCATTCTGTATCTTGAAGTGTTAGTTGCAATCCACGAGTAAATGAATACAACAATTATTTGCGTAAAGCAAGTTATATCGTAGAGAAAGTAGCAACAAACACAAGACACCGAATAAATAGAAAGGCATATCCATTAAGGTAAAATTTGAATACACCCATGAAGTACAACACTAGTAATACCGAGTCAAAGATACAACTGAACCAAAATACAACTGAATCTAATACAACAGAAAGCAAGGTACATCACTGGAATAAACGTCTACAACAACGAAAGTACAAACTGACAATCAAGCTAACTAATCAGTGAGATCGCCATCATCGTCACTCGCAGCTATGTCTATAATCGGGGCCTGGTCGGGCTGAGGTGGCGCCTCGACCTCAGGCCAATCAACGAAATCCAACCACTGCTCGAATCCCTGTGCATCATCAAGTGGAGCAGCCTCAAGTGCCTCAGGCTCTCCGACCTCGACTGGATCCTCCTCAAAATCCTCCTCGGGGTCTTCCTCAGGGTCCTCCTCAGCATCGGGTACGAGCTCCACCTCGGGTGGTGGTAATGGCTGTGCGTTAGCTGCCAGAGCAGCCTCCAGAGCGGCGTCTCTCTGAGCTAGGGCCTGTGTAAGGTCCTCTATCACTGTCATCTGCTTGATGAGGGTCTCCTCCAAGCGCTCAACGGTGTCGCGAGATAGGCGGGCGTCAATCTCCCATTTCTGGCGGCCGTCACTTGCCCTCTTCATTTTCTCTCGCACATTATCCAGGCGCTCCTGGATATTCTGTATCTGATCCTCCCGCGCTCGTATGGTGTTGTCGCGGTCCTTAATGATAGTGGTCAACTCGCTCTTTTCATCTTGGCTCCTTGCCAAGCGCGTGTCGTCCCCACATACCGGCGCTCCTGGATAGCTCGAGGTCGCCGATCACTCTCGGTGCCGGTGAATCATCGCCGTGCCGGTAGTATTCCCGCCAAAGACGGGCATGAAAAACGTCCCACCAAGAAGGTGGCGCCGGCTCCATCCTGATCAAACAAAACTAAGGCGGATCAGTCAAAGGCAAAGAAAAAATAAGGAGGGAATAAGGAAAGAATGAATAAAGAAAGTCAGTAAGAGTCAACCAAATCAAGACAAGTATGACTATGGAATCTCCAAGTATAAAATTCTAACTTAGTTTCAATCTCAATAATATGGTGCTATGCCAATTTGAAATCGATTTCACACTTAATTAGTCAAGTCGCGGTACTACCCAAAACACAGACCGAGGGTCCTATCCTGGGTTAGCTCGGTGTAAGTTTCCATCTTACTAGCCGAGCTCTGATACCACTCTAACTGTCACGCCCCAGACGGGGACGCGACGACGATCAACCACTTAGACAGATATAAACCCAACAGTTTAGACAAATGATACAATTAACTCCACAACTTAAACACAAGTAACCAAACAGTCTAGACAATAACAAGGAAATCCCAATAGAACAGAGTCAAATAGCAGCGGAAATAAAGAACAAGTACGAGTTACAACTTACAGTCCAACAATATTCAAATTACATCCCCGAAATCAACTAAAGATAACAACTTAAAAGTCAAAGGGTCCTACGCCCTTCAGTTACAGACCGAAATGAAAAGAGAATAAAAGAGTCCAACAGCAAATAAAAGAAAAGGAAACAAGTCTAGCAACATCAGCAACGGAAGATAGTAAGTCCAACAAGCAGAGTACGGGAGCTCAGTCCGTGGTAAGTTCAACATCTTCGACAACGTCCTCATCTAAAGGTTAGAAAACAGGAGGGAATGAGACAAAAATCTCAGTGGATGGGGTGATCGTGTGCAAGTGTGGCGATATATAGTTAATGCGAGAAAAACAGTTGTATGAAAACGCGTGATATATGATGCATGATTTCACACACAGTCCACAAGCGTCGTGATAAAATATTTAAGTAGTATACTTATACAGTTTAAGAAAACAGTTCATGGTCACACAAATACTATGTGATTCAGGCAAGACATGTAGGATTGCGTACGGTTTTGTAGCGCCAATCCTATGCAAGACAAGTAATGGTTGCGTACGGATTTGTAGCGCCAACCAATGCAATACAAGTAGCGGTTGCGTGCACGGTTTTGTAGCGCCAACCAAACGGGTCCGATTAACTCGAATCGTGTGGATCGGCAAATGATTCCTTCGTTCTTCCTTGTAACTCCCGAGCAAGATGGTCCAAGACCACCTTATCGCTCCATAGGCAAAGACAAAATCCACAAAGGGAGCTTGCAATGCTCGGATTTGTCATAATCATGATTATACCTCAAGTACTACGACCCGCTTCCCTTGGACAACTCCGTCCCTCGCCTTGCGGGATTAAGGCGATGGGGCCTAAGAGTGGAATAGCGGCCCAGCTGCCCGGTTCCATCCCGACGTATCCATTCCGACGTGAGCTCGACACACCAAGTTGACTCGGCGAGAAAGTAAAAACAAGTTCGTAGTCAACCAGCAAATGAGTATTATTGATTCAGGGAAGCAGTTCAGGAAAATTTTCGAAATCGCGAGTAGCAATTATGGCGTTGGTGGAGTTATTTGGATGAAGAAGATTATCGAAAGGATAAGCAATCTTCGATATCTTGAAAGATTAGGTGGAACATAAGTCCCGTTATATATTCAAAATCGCAAGACGAGGAAATCGCCCCGCGATCGGTTATTAATCGGTCAAGACGATCCGATAAGTCAATGGATTTTTGAGAAAATAAAATATTTTAATTAATAATTAAAGTCAGAGGGTCCAGGGCTATTTTAGAAAAAGGAAAATAATTTGAGTTAGGTCCTTGATAAAAAGAAAATTTACAATTAGCCCCGTTTTGTAAAAACCAATACTTTTGGGGTTAAAAATTGAATAAATAAATATCCCGACCTTGAAAAATTATGAGGTCAGTTCCTAAATTCTCTAAATTGTTCATAGATTCAGGTTTTTAAAGTTTTGAGGTCGAGTTTTTATAAAATTCTCACATTGGCCCCAAATTTGTTAAAATTGTCATTTCGGGCCCTAAGTTTAAAATAATCGGAACTCACAAACCGGAAGGGATTTTAATGTGATTCCAGTTGGAAAATGTCACTAAGGTTAGTGGAATATTGGGACAAAAACAGTTTTAAAACGACATAAGTATAGGTCCCTTAACTTTTGGAAATCTCATTTTTGTCCCATTTTGAAATAATTGCCTTTAAGGCTTTTAGGGGTCCAATTGTCATGAAATTTTAACCTTGAGTCCAAAATATAATTAAGTTATAGTTAAATTAGTATTTCCAGGTACATAGGCTGTATAATTCCTGGAAATTTCATTTGGGTCCTCAAGTTTAATCTTTTACAATTTGGTCCCTCAATTTTAGTAAAATTACTTTCCAAGCTCTAAACACTTGGATTTTTGGAATACTCTTAAAATATGTCATATCCAGTCCCTTAAGAGTGAAAATTTCAAATTTTAAAATTAAGGTCTGGTACAGTTTCGAAAATTTCAAAGTAGCCCTTAAACTTTCAAAATTTTACAATCTAGTCCTTGGGCTTTTAAAGGTTGATTTTATTTATCTTAAAACTCTTAAAACTTCATTAAAATGTCCAAAAGTCATTTTTGAACCTGAGTACAGTCCCAAAATTCGAAATTTGCAGAGGGGTCCCTTAATTTTTATTTTCTTGCAATTTAGTCCACCAACTTTCCATTTTTGCATTTTAAGTCCAAAAATTGAAATTTAATCAATTATGCTCGACTTGTCCAGGTTATAAGTCATCCAAAATATGGATTTCAAAGATCATACACATGCATGTCCAATTCATACAAGAATTCATCAAATAGAACATTAAATTGTACATGCATGCACCTAAATTTCAATGAATAGTATTTTTGAGCAACACTTGAGAAATTTCACAAATTGATACATCAAATTGACATGCAATACATAAAATATACATATCTCAATTGCTCATGATCAAAACACTACATGCATTTAACAAAAACACCTAAAAGTTGGAAATATTTTTCCACCCACCTTAAATTGGAAAATTGTGAAATAAAAGGATAAATTTCACAATTTTTGGATGAGGCCTCTTAGGTCAGCCCCTAAGTCAAAAAATATCAAAAATTTGGAGTTAGGAAAATGAGAAAAAAAAATTAAGGAGAAAAGAAGGAGATAAGGAAATTGGAAAGACTACACTTTACCTTGTATAGTAGGTGATTTGAAACTAGTTGAAGCTTCAAATTTGGAAATTTTGGTTCAACTCCAAAATCACCTAAGGTCAGCCCCTATTTCTCAAAAATGAAAAAGGGGTGTTAAAATTTGAAAAAAAATAGAAAGAAGAGGAAAGAAGGGTTCTAGTGTCCAATCTTACCTTATAGTCCAAATTTCTCTACTAGTTCTTCTTCAAATCTTCAAGTTTCGTCACCATGCATGCATGTCTCCAAGTGGTCTTCTAAGTACCTCAAAATCCAAAATATAACCTTAAGTTAAAAGAAGAAGGTGATGAGTAGTAAGAATTTAAGTTGGATTGAGGAGTGAAATTTCTTACCTTAAGAAAGGGTGTTGAATTTTTGAGTTTAAGTGGTAAGATTGTTTGTTTTGGTTTAGATGTTTGAAGAAAGAAGGTATGTTTGATGTTAGGAAGAAGATGTTCTTGGAGTTATGAAGATGGGTTTGAAGATGTGAAGGACTTGTGTTTGAATATTTGAAGATATGAAGAAGTGATACTTGAAGATATGCAGAACTTATGTTGAAGATTTGAAGATGTGAAGGGTTGGTGTTTGAAGGTTTGAAGATATGAATGAATTTTGTTTGAAGATTTGAAGATGTAAAGGATTTTTTTAGAGAGAGATTAGAGAGAAGTTGGAGAAAAGGCTTGAGAATTAAAATGTGTTGGATGAAAAATGAATTTTTGTGTAAAAATTGCCATTATGGTCGTCCAAAGGGGAGAGAGGGAGAGGAATTTTTTTGATTAATTTGTGTCTTGCAAATTGTCTCTTGCATGGGGACAATTAGACTAGTCAAAGTATGGGCAAGGTATGGAATGAGAAGAAATGTTGGGAAGACTCCAACATGTTGGGGAAAAATAGTATTAAAGAATTAATGTATGAGATGATGTGTATAATGTTTGAATTAATGGTGTAATTATACACAAGATGACTAATATAAGGTGTAAGTGTACAAGAGTTAGATGATATTTTTACTCCAAAAATCATCATCATGGCCGTCCATAATAAGGGCATTGTGGTAATTCCATATTTTTTTTTTGTCCCAAATTTGATGATAATAGATGAAATATATCAATCTCCAAAATAATTAGTGATTTCCTTGATCACTTATAAGTCTCATGATCACTTAATCTAAATCAAAATCTTAATTCTATAAGGTAAAAGTCTCTAAAATAAATAGTCTCTTAAAATTCTAAGGTGACTAATAAATACAAAAATAGTAATAATGATCAATCAAGTGATCATAAATGCAAAAATAGAATTAATAAAAATCATGATCACAAGTAATTAAATAAAATGATATAAAATACAAAATATATATTATTAATAATTACCCGTCAAAGTGACGCGGTAAAATAGTCGATCAAATACATAAACGACAATAAGGATCAATTATATGTTCGGAAAAATCGGGGCTTCACATTTACTATGAATAAAACTAATTTAATCAAAAATAATTCTAACTATAAAATTTGATTTTAATTAAATTAACAAAATTATTTGGATAACGTGCAACGCACGTACACCTTACTAGTAACCAAAAAAAGAAAAAAGACTATTCTGTTTATATCTGCGATGACCATGCAAATGTTTGTTGATAAAATATATTATTAATATTATTATTACTACTATTTTTACTTTATTTTCCTTTCAGCGATGACATAAATAAGTTTCAACGTTAACCATAATTGATTTTTTCTTTTATTTTACTCTCAACGACAAACATATATAGATGGTTTCTTTGCTATTTTTTTCCAAATAAAAAAAATTGTTAGTGCCAAAATTCTTATTGTGCCGCTATATAAATTATCAAACACTTTTTTGAAGTTTATAAAATATTAAACAATTTCGAGATGCATTATATAAAGAGCTTATAAGTTTATAAGTCGAACACCCTAGGGTTGGTTGCTAAGGGATATTCTCAGTTAGCAGGGTTGGATTACACTGAAACTTTTAGCCCTGTTATTAAACCTGTTACCATAAGAGTTATTCTATCTATTGATGTTTCTCAGTCATAGGTGCTCCGACAATTGGATGTTGATAATGCCCTTTTAAATGGGGATATTGACACAAAACTATACATGTTTCAGCCACTAGGTTTTGAGCAAGGAGGGCCAAACACTGTTTGCAAACTCAAGAGGTCTCTATATGGTCTAAACAGGCTTCAAGGGCTAGGAATTCAAAGTTTACCTCAGTTTTATACTCTTTTGGATTCACAGTCTCCAAAACAGATCCATCTATCTATTTTAGGAGTCAAGGAGACTCATTCATCATCACTCTGGCCTATGTTGATGATATAGTAATCACTGGAAATAATGAAAATGCTATTTAAGTACTTATTGATCAGTTGCACACAAGATTTTCTCTTAAGGATCTTGGTCCTCTCAATTATTTTTTGGGCATTGAGGTCTCACAGATATAGCAAGGAATCATTCCATCTCAGTCAAAGTACATCCATGATTTATTACACAAGGTGGGCATGAAGCATGTTATGGGAATTGCTACTCCTATGGTCAGCCATCCTTCCTTATCCAAGCATGATGGCAATCTAATTGAGAATGCCACCCTTTACATAAGTGTAGTTGGTGCGTTACAGTATGCTACCATTACCAGGCCTGCTATATCTTTTAGTGTGAATAAGGTCAGTCAATATATGGAAAATCCACTTGACACACATTGGAAAGCTGTGAAAAGGATCCTCAGATATCTTGCAGTAACAATTGATCATGGCATCATCTTTAAGGCTAATTCTCAAATGACATTGCAAGCCTTTGTTGATGCTAATTGGGCTAGAGATTTGGATGATAGGAGGTCCACCACTGGCTATTGTGTGTTCCTGGCGCAGAACTTAGTTTCTTGGAGTTCAAAGACACAATCTACAGTTTCAAGGTCAAGTACAGAGGCAGAGTACAGGAGTTTGGCTCAAGCTACTTGTGATGATGTGTGGCTACAATCTTTATTGAGTGAATTGAAGATGGCATGTGATAGAAAGGTTGTGATCTGGGTAAACAATCAGCTAGGGGGCCATATCTTTGGCATCCAATCCTGTTTTCACTCAAGAACGAAACAATTGGAGCTAGATTTGCATTTCATAAGAGAGAATGTCCAGAACCAAACCATATCCGTTCAACATGTTCCAAGTATCGACCAAATGGCTGATATTTTTACTAAACCTCTTCCTAATCAATTCTTCACACCACTTAGAAACAAATTGACATTGTCTTCTAAGTCTATGCTTGAATTGAGGGGGCATGTTAGAGGATGTGCTGATTATGATCATCAAGGAACACAAAACAAGGATGCAGAGGATCACACCCATAAGGAATATTGTAGCAGCAAAACGGCTTGATTATTCTCTGTCAGGGCCGTACAATCTGTTACCAGATATTTAAGCAAGATCCAATTAATATGAGACATGTGTACCATCTAGAATGTTCATTGATATCTATAAATAGTCAATGATGTAATTAGCCATGGTATTTAATGAAACAGTAAATTTTTAGATTCTCAATATTATGCTTGTCATGCTTTTCATTCAGTTCTTCTTTATGGTTGTTGCGCTTCTTCAACAATTGCTAAACTTTATTATTATTATTATTATTATTATTATTATTATTATTATTATTATTATTATTATTATTATTATTATTATTGTTGTTGTTGTTGTTGTTGTTATTGTTATTATTATTACTACTACTACTTTATCTTTTTTTCTGAACAAAGACATAAATAACTTTTGACACTAACACAAATAAATAAAATAAAATTTTATATATGGCGATGAATGTTGACCATTCGTCGCAACTTAATATATATTATTTTACAATTTTCAACAAAATCATATTCAACCATTAACAATAATTAATTTTTTTTATATTATTCTCAACGGCAAACATAGATGGTTTTACCACTAAATGTTTTCAAAAGGAGAATGAAAATTGTTAGTGGCGAAATTCTTAATGTGCGCTATATACATTTTATTTTATTTATATTTTTATTTTTGTTTGATGTTAGCGTCCACTGTATTTCGTAGTTAGCGACAAGCTTTACGTTTCATCGCTAAAAGTTTGTCGCTATTTTATATTCATTTGTAGTGGTACTGAACCAAATCAAGAATAAGCGACAAAGAATTAAGGCAGAAATCAGAAAAGTATCCACTGTATATTGCAGGAATTCATTATTTGATGTAAATGTACATGTATAGATTAAATGAAAATATCTAAATGATCAAATATTAAATTACTTGAGCCCTATTCAACTCCAAAATGCATTTCATCTTATTTTTCCGGCCTTCAAATGTGAAGCCCCACACTTGGATGACTTGGAATCATTATTTAAATATAATTAGTTACTATAAAGTATATTTATTATATCTCTAGTTTCGAGTATTCGGATTTTTGTTATTTTTAAATTCAAGTACTAATTAAAAGTTGGTTTTGGAAAATATTTTAATAATTTATATTTCAGAAATTTCTTCTCCTGGGAATTAATTATTGTATTATTTAATAGGTGAGAATCTATTTAATCATTAAGATGGTGCGTACAGGTAAATATCAAATATTTGGTAATAACTATTATTCAGAAAGCTTACATACATTACACTTAATATGTATGTGTAAGTGATACATTTAGTAGAGTATATTATGTAAATAGCAGGCTATCTATATATATATATATATATATATAAACATACACACCCATGTATATATATATATAGGTATATATACGTAGTCAACATGAAGCCACCTAAGCACATTCACCCTCAAAATTTAAGATAAGATTGAATTGTGAAGTTCATAGAAATCCAGGTGGCCACGTCAATTTTAAGATAAGGTTGATAGGATACTTAATTCCTATAACTTGCTATTGTTTTCTTAATTGAGAAGGCTATCACTTAGCTAGGCTTAATTGCAAAAAATACCCTGTAACTTTGGGTGGATTGCATTTTAGGACTTTTATTATTGAGTTTGCAAAATATGCCCTGTAAGTTTAAAAGTTTTGCAGGAAATGTCCTGTATGTTTTACACTAAAGCAATTCCAGTCCTATAAGTTTCGAATTTATGCAAAATTTGTCCAACGGAATAATTGAATATTTTCATAATACCAATTATACCCTTATTCATACATATGGCTGATTTGACTAAGTCTTTAAAATGGTATCGTTCTTTATTAAGAACTTTTGGTTATATTTATTATTTTATGTAATTAACAATTGGTGAGAGAATTATCTCCGAGATTATGATCCGGGCCGATGTCCGAGATGTACCCTTACAGGACATATCGTCAAATATTGACGATGTATGCACAAGAAACACTGACCAGGTTTCATATTGGGAATACCAACATGAAGAAAAAAAAACGGCGAGCCGAAGGGAAACCTTAAAGCGTGCAAAATGCGAGCGAGAATATTATAAGCGATTCTGGATGCTTAACTGCACTTATATGTTCACTTGATGAACCTTCAAGAAACGGTTCATGAGAATTCCCATCGAACAATGATTCCCGATGGAGTACCCGAGTGGAACGAGATACTTCCAGACAAATCTAAGTTCTCGAAAGATCTTAGAAAGTCCGGAAGACGGTGCAAAATTATGGCAACCGCCATATTCATCTACCAAAGACAAGTTCATCGATCCAACTGGATGGAGACGATGGTGAAATATCGAAGAAACGCTGAAATCCTTCATGATATTGAAACGAGTCAAGAACCGGAGGGCAGTAGAGTTCTTCCCGGAGGAAAAGCGAAGCGTATAGATTTGGGACGATACTTATTTACACCAAAAAGGGAAACCAACCGAAGTTATACGAAAAATGACGATGAGGAGAAGCTCATTGCTTTAATCAAAGGAAAATCCATCAAAAATTAAAAAAGATGGATATGGAAAAAATGAATCTTAAAGATTTACATGACCTTGCGAAATCCTTCGCAGATTAGGAATTGTAGATTTAAAGATGAACACGGGAGATGGAACATTGGTCACCTATGATCCAAAGAAGACCAATTCCACCACCACCACCAGTTAATCCTAACGTCGAAGAAAGTGCAGTTCGAATCATGGAGCTCGGGGCGAGAGGATGCCACACGCGGGGATTTCACGGCCAGGAGTGATCCACTTTCGAGGGGCGGAGGTCGAAACCCTCTTTTTCGAACTCGACAACCTCTTTGGAAGGCCGAATATTTATCGACGCCTTATGGAAGATCGCACCTCGACCCAATACATCCATATGGGTTGATGTTAAATCGGACATCCCAGATTTTAAAAATAGAGAAGTTCTCATTGATGAATGGGCTTGGTATGAGAATTTCAAACAGAACCCTTGATCTTACAAAGGATTCATTCATTCTACTCCTTGAAATGAGTCTTGAAGGATCGGTGAAGATTGCCTGGATATGACCGATCTAGTACAAAAGGTTCGGTCACATCAGAGAATCACTTAAAGGAATTGTCGATGGTATGGCAAAACTATTCAAAATCCAGTTCATCGGCCAAGAGTTATTTCGAGGATTAGAGGATGAAAAAGAAAGAGATATAAACAAGCCCTCTATAGCCTTGAGTTACATGATATTTGTCATATTGACGAATATATCAAATTGTTCATCAATACCGGTGGAAATCCAAGATTGAAGAAAAGGAAGGCTGCACACCTATTCTTTGCCAAGATTCCGAGTCCCCTGGAGAGAAATGCTTATCGGGAATACAAGGATGGAGCGGAAGTAGAAACGTGGCCGAAAAATGTCTTTTCTAAAGGCCAAGTTATCCGAATGGTGCTACCAAGCATCACTGCATCGGAATTATAAGAGATTACGAGGAATTAACAAAGCGTTCCTCTATGTTGCGTGGGCGATGATATCCCAACAACAGTGGGAGGTCAACCAAGCGGCCTGAAAGAAGAAGAAGGATAGAAGCCATCCATACCGGGGAAGAAAGCAAAAAAGGTTTTCATGGAGACCTATAAGGTTTTGGTCAAAACAAAAAGCCCGGTTACAAATCGGGACAAAGACCAGCTGGCCCGAAGGACTAGAGCCTCATCATCGAGGTTCAAATCAAGCGAGTACCAGCGGAACCACGGGGAGAAGGACTTTCGGCGAGCTCACACGAGCTAATGAAAGTTTCAAAGATCGTAATTGTTGGACATGCGGAGCAAGAGGACATATCTCAATTGATTGTCCGACAACCGAAACGAGGAGTCGAGCGATTGAAGCGACACGAAATTGAAGAAGGCCGTCTACTATCAAGATCTTATACAGTGTGTATCAATTTGAGGATATACCCTCGATGAAAGCATCTATGAAGAAGAGATCTATTCTGACGATGGAAGTGACTCCAGCTCAGAATCGGAGTGAAGAAGAAATTCTTCAGCAGACAGTCAGGGAGGATATGTCAGGATTCCTCTCTCACACTACGGTTTCTCATAAAACTCTTATGAGAATCATGAAGGAAGATCCAAAGCTTCAAGTCTGTGATGGATTTACAATTGGAGCTATGGAAAAAGCATTGGATAAAATTGGGTTTCAGAATGCAAAAACACCAAATTATCCACGGTAACAACCGGAGAATTTGCTATTCCAATGGAGTTTACCGGTAACTGATCGAGATGCGGTTGGTCCCTATTAAAGAAATCCGGGAGATCAAAAGCAGGGTTAAAAGAGAGGTTGCAAATACACTCTCATGGATTCATATCGGAGCCATAAGAGTCATTATTAAAGCAACATTCAAAGATGGGATAGATTCGCCACTCAACTGCTATCTTTGACAAGCGAATCTCAAACCTCAAGGATTCATGCCTTGGAGCGATTCTGAAAATTTGTATCTTTGGGAAATTGGCATTTAATGTCTATCCTAGAGTTGCATACAATCTGAGATTGAGATTTGTTAGAGTCCTAACTCTTCATCAAGATTTCAAAAGAGATGATTTGATGAAAGAAGGAATAGACCTACTCGATCACATACAAGATATCCTATGCTCTCTCGAATACACATCATTGAAGTATTCTTGAGAAAGGAATTTATTGAAGTCCCAGGATTTTCGAGGACTTTGCCAGGTGGTTTTACCGGAGATTATTGAGTGTCCAACTATCAAGGAGATCGATATGAAAATACAAGATCAACCAGTCTTCAACAAAAGTCGAAGTCTTAGAGTTGAGCCAAGAAGGATGTCTTTCCAACAGGACAAAATGACGAGTAGCAGCCGTTGGGAAGAAAAGAGACCAAGAAATGCGATTCAACGTATCCCGGATATTTTCAAAACAAAGGGAGAGAGTGAAATGTCCGAAAAGATGGCGAGAAGTTGAAGTAGTATTCGACATCACTCAAAAGGATAATATTTTTCCTTGTGATATTCTATATTATCTCCAACAACCAATAGTTGGACGATATCAAAGAAGCCTGAAGATAGGTGAAATTGAGCCGACTATCACATGAGTTGCGGGAAAAATCCCGAACAATTAATACTTGGGAATTGAATTTCTCGAGGATCATAAACCTTGGAAAGATTACAAGATGGAATGGAGTTCACAGTGGTGACAAAAGATATAGAATCGGATGACCACTAGTCCATTCTCCATATACATTTCTATCGAATGTTATATCTTTGAATCAAGGTTGAATATTTCGCCGCCTATATTGATTCAGGTGCCGGAATATGTACTGCAAAGCCGGATGTTTTTCCTAAAGAAATCAGAGAAGATTTACCAGCTATTGCAGGAAAAGATTTCTCTAAAAGAATTCTTATTCTTAACAGAGGAATTAAACAAGAAGAAATCATGATCGGAGGCGCAGGTGGTACCCCATGGTACAAAGTGAAAATGCCACCAATCTATTTCCATGATACAGGAGCAGATGTGTTGCTAGGAAACAATTTCCTACAAACATTCAAGCGATTTACACAGGAAAATGAGACAAGAAGACTTATTTTCACAACATTATATGATCATAAGATTATTGTCCAGAGACTGCGGGAAGCATTTTACAGAAAAATGCCTATTAATTTTCGCAGCAAGCGTGGTGATGACGCCAAACTTTGCAATCCAAAAATGGCGGATCGAAGGAAATTTGGTGAAGCGTTATTATCCTATAGACAATTCGGAAGCCGAAAGGATAAGAAGATATGGGATAATAACTTGTATTCATTCAGAGTACAAGGAGAAGAACGAGTTACTCCAGAAGCCATTGCAGAATTATGGATGAGTCTAATGGAGAATCCACAGAGTGACGTGACCATAGAAGAACAAATATCACTCGAGGATATCAAGAAGAAAATCCAAAGGAATTATAATGAAGATCCTTTGGCTTGGTGGGATAAGAACGAGCTCAAAGCTTCCTTGAAAGTTAAACCAGGAAAGGAGTACGAGTTCGTGAGATTCAAACCTATCCTTATGAATCAGGAGGATCGTGAGGATATGCAGAAGATACTTAAGGAACATCTGGACCTTAAGTTGATTTCACCAGGAGTTTCTCCATACAGCAGTCCAGGATTCCTAGTCAGAAACCATGGAGAAATCAAAAGAGGAAAACCAAGACTTGTTATTAATTACAAAGGGATTAATAACATTTTGGAGTTCGATGGGTACTATATCCCAAGCAGAGAACATCTGGTTAACTGTATCAAAGGTGCCAAGATATTCTCAAAGTTCGATTGCAAATCTGGATTCTACCAGATTAAGATGGATGAAGAAAGCAAGAAATTCACAGCTTTCTCTACACCACAAGGACATTATATTTGGAACATGATGCCTATGGGATTGGCTAACGCACCCCATATATATCAAAGGAAGATGGATAATCTTTTCAAAGATTATTTCAGTTTCATGTTCGTGTACATTGATGACATTCTTATCGCATCAAAGAACATGAAGGAGCATCTAAAACATTTGGAGATATTTTCAGATGTTTGTCATAAAGAAGGATTGGTGCTTTCGGAGAAGAAGGCGGTGATCGCAACAAGACAGATTGAATTCCTCGGAATTGAAATCGATGAATCTGGAATCATCCTACAGAGTCATATTGTAGAAAAAATACAGGGATTTCCAGATACACTGAAAGACAAGAAGCAGCTTCAAAGTTTTCTTGGAGTTGTTAACTTTGCTGGGATGTTTATTAACAATCTAGCACATTACAGGAAGGTGTTTAGCCCATTGCTTAAAAAAGATGCAAAGATTCAAATGGGAGGATGAACATCAAGAAGGAATTAAGCAGCTTAAAGAAGTTTGCAAAAAGCTTCCAAAACTTGCAATTCCACAGGATGAAGATGAACTGGTTCTTTACACAGATGCCAGTGATTATTGGTGGGCAGCAGTTCTTACAAAAGCTACACCAAACGGAGAACTGCCATGCAGATATTGCAGTGGTCTATTTATAGACAATGAAGCAACTCGGTGGCATATCAACGAGAAAGAATTCTTTGCAGTCAGAAAGGCTTTCAAAAAATGGCCTTTATTTTTACTGGCTAAAAAGTTTATCTTAAAAATTGATAACTCAAGTGTTAAAGCTTTTCTGAAAAACAAAATTGAATCAAAACCAGAAAAAGCTAGAATACTTAGATGGCAAGCTGAATGTCAATATTATGATTATGATATTGTCATTATAAAATCTCATGAAAATGTTCTTGCAGATTTTTTAACAAGAGATTGAGGAATTGAAGGCGATTCCATCCTCACAAACCCTCAAGACATCTTGGAGACCCGACTTGAAATGCTACTCCGAGAATTTGATACCCTGGTCATCAATGCTTTGATTTGGCCAGGAAATTACAAAGGAATGATCGGGACAAAGTAATCGATCGTATACGAGCATGTGTCCTCTCACTCTCACCGAAACGGCATTTCAAGAGCCACTCCTCCGGCCGCTAATAAGCAAACGGAGCATTTAGAGTGCGGGGCTCCCAACCTGTAGCGAGGATTCAAGTACCTCTAGCACAAGTCCTAAGTCGCGAAATGTTGGCCCAAGGAAAACGATACTCCTGAGTCAAATCCCGAGTTATCACATCAACCCACCATGTCCGGGGTAAAGGCGAAGAGATCAATCTTAGGCCTATGATGGGCACTTCTAAGGTTGATAATAACGAGATTAAAGTTTCTTCTTCTTGGCGGAATACCGGCGGGTGGGAGAAACTAATTACCAGGCATGGTATATCTCCGAGAAAAATAAAGATTGATGTTTTAAGAAAATATCCAAGGTTTGGATGTTACCAAATTCGACCCTCAAGAAGTGAAGAGGTGGTACGAGTTTGGGGCTTTGGCCTCAGTTTATACTACTTCACCAGCCTTCCCAGAGATCAAGCAATTGCCGAAATGGATCCGAGAAAGCGATCTACGAGTCTTTGGTCCAATAATGACACCCTAAAATGAGGGGATACATTGAGTCGTATTTCATAAGTGCGAAGAGCCCATCGGAAAGGGTGGACATGAAGCCTTCCATTACATCAGGCCGACGACCGGATGAAAGAGCCTTTAAAAATATCAAGGAGGCTAATTTAGAAGAAGTACAATTGGCCATGACCTTCATCAAGATCAGTTACTACAAGAAGGGCATGGGGATTGTGAGTCTCTCTCACGAGAGATGGACAAAGTCAAGTTTCCGTTCAAGTTCTACTGAGTCGGTGAACGGATCATTCCCGTTGAATACCATGACAGAAAAACTACAAGGTTCGCAAGAAGATCTGCATCGAAAAGAAAAGAAATCTTCCGGGAAAACAAGTCACGGGAGCAAAGAAACTCACGGAAATATTGTAATATGGTTCATATCGGCCATTGGGAACTTCGGGTTTGTCCCGAATGTCAAAACCAGAAGGAACCGGAATTTGGCAAAGGATTCCGGCCAAAAGTCGATCGGAGAAGACCCGGCGACGGAGAAGACAAGTCACAAAAGCATCCAAAGTTTTGGGGACCACAAAAGGGGTAGATTCCGGAATAAAGTCAGTAGAGGCATGTGACTCTAGACAGGTAACAACCCACTCAACCAAAAGACGAAAAGTGGGTCCATGAAAGATGCCGTCCAAAGTATTACAAGACAAAGGACGAGTCAGCAGGATTTGGAAGTTTGTATGAAGAACTTCGGATACCAGACAAGATGGGGCCAATCCATGTGAAGAAAGTAAAAGGCCAACTAATTGCTGCAAGTGGAAGCAAGCAATAATTCAAGAGTTTGATGTAAGCAGTGACGTCTTACATTTCAACAAGATCTGAAGTCCGAAATTGAAATCCGGACTTACATCTATTTAAACGAGAGTTTGAAGAAGGCTGAAGACATCGAACATCTCCCTTAGTCTTCTAACAATAAATTTCCTTTGTAAAATTAGTGTGAGGGTTTAGAATTTCCAGAGTGTTTTCAGCTTTTGAAATTTTAGTTTTTAATTTTATGTACAAGAGTGAGATAGCCTTTATGAGAGGCTAAACAGGTTTTCTCCTCCCAAAAGGAGATTATTGATGTAATAAATTTCTCTTTAAGTTCTTAATAAAAAGGGGCTTTTGCTTCAACATGTGTTCATAATGTTCTATTAATATATCCCGTTTAAAGATTATCTTGTACGCCTGGAGTAGGAAACGAACCAAAGTCTTTGGCGATTCTTTGAAGGAGCCGGATAACTCCTGCGATCATCTTTCCGAGGGTGAGGTTGAACAGTGAGGAACCGTTTGTCAAACGATCCGGGGCGATAATTTTCCGACCGGGTGGTGTTGCGAGCCATCTCACCCTTGCTATTTTCGGTCAAAGAAGGTATGAATTTTAAGGGACTTATTAATTTTACGGAAGCATGTTGGGCCTGATATGGTCGTAATGGACTATATCTGTTTTATCAAAATCTTAGTCCGAAATCAAATTTCTTTAGAATTATGAAGCATTTACAGAGGTATGCCTTATTGAGTTTATAGGCTGGAAACCTGACATGATCCACTTAAAACCTCTGAATAGAGACTAGATCTAAGTAGGTGTAACAATGCCACGAACGGAATAAGTGTCAGAAAATGTAAATTTTCATAAACTATGAAATTGGGATTCAATGAAAATAGGTATGGTATGAAAGGATTGAAATTGCTAATTCTCGAAAGTTATAGGGCAATAATTGCTACCTTTGGAAAGATAAGGGACAAAAACTGCCATTTAAGCCATAAGGGCAAAATTGTCCAGGGCATAAATTGCAACTTTAATAGTTAAAAGGCAAAAATGCGAAAAGGCTTAAGTTACGGGGCATATTTTGCTATTAAGCCCACTTAGCTAAGCCACGTCAAAGTTAATTGTAGGCATGAATAGAAGTGGAGTCTTGCAAGTGATATAGGAGTCGACTGACTTGTACTCGGGTTACCGACCTAATATCTCCTGGTTGGCTATAAATACGGGTATTCACCTCATTTAGGAGGATGAATATATATATATATATATATACATATAAAATATATCTACATAATAATATTGAATGTGTAATAGATATAGGTGTATAAGTATTACCTAAACATACCTACGCGACACCAGAAAGAAAAGAAAGAAGGAAATGAGAGAAGAACGAAAAGAAATTGACAGAAAGCAGAAGAATAACAAGAAAAAAAAAGAAGAAGAAAAGGGCGGGGAAGAACGAGAAGAAGATGACTCGCGAGGAAACACAAGAAGTAGCTTTGGTGCCTGATTACCTTTCAGCTTGATCTCAAACATATGTGGGTAAAATGTGATTTTTCTTAAGAAATTAGGTTTACTTGCAATTTCACAAATTCCACGACATTAGCTATTTCATAAACATCACGGCATTAAACTATTTCATAACATCCTCGTATACGCCTTTTTTCAAAATAATTTCGTTATAAAGAAAGCATAAATTGTACCATTCATGGTTTGAATTTACAATATCATTTGCATTTTAACTCTTGTAACTGTTTGACTTGGCCTTTTGGCAAATAAATGTCATTTTGACAAAAATATTGACTGACTAAGTGCATTGCGGTGTGGGTAGGATAGACAATGGATTGAACAGGTTGCCTGTGATCCCTGTTTGACTACCCATTTACCTACTCCCACTTTCGGGTCGGGCCAGAGACGGCGACAGAACTTGGGTCGTAGAACGGTATATTCATGAATATGACGATCTCTGGGCAAAAGCCCATAGCTAAATAGACGTCGAGCCTACGGGGAGGGATAAGGTGACAGGGCTTCGGCCAAATATTGTTGGGAGCAATAAGGAGAACGGACAGGGTCAGTGTCCGATCAACACTGATCCTACGTTTCTTATTTCGGGCTGACGAATTAATTGACTAACTGTTTATACTTCGTTTTTAAAATGAGATATCCACTATTTGTTTTAAAATTTCGGATATCTATTGACCGTTTGAAAAGTAAAATATTATTGTACTTGACCAACTGTTTATACAATATGCATTGCATCACTAATAACATCAAAAATTACATATCATTATTGAATTACATCATGTTCGTTATCATTGCGGTAAATGAATCTTGTGTGCACCATTGCCATGCATATATGAATAACTTTTTGACACCCTAAGTACTTTCAACCAAAAAGAAAATATTTTAGCTTTTCAATACTGCATTCCCCTACCCCAACCTACTGAGCTCGTTTAGCTCACCCCACAATTTTATAAAACTTTTCAGAGAATGATATTTTGAGATCGATGAGACTGACACAAGATTTCTAGAGCAGAGTTGACTCTACATAGTAGTTTTGTTTGAAGGACTTATCCATCACCGCTTGACAATATCACGATTTTATCTTGTAATAGTTAGGTGAGTTGCAACTTTATTATTATTTATATGTAATGAGTTATAGACTCCCAATGTAATAACTCTCGATAAGCCTAAATTTGAGTATTTGGGTTGTACCATATTGGATGATATTCTATTGTAATTGGGTATTATTTTGATTATGAAATTGGGGCGTGACATCAAATCACTGCATTGTACCACAGAAAAAAAGAGATTTGAATTCAATAACTGACAATGGCTTTTTCTCAGCCAAACTTAAAATGAACCAAAAAAAAGAATAGAATTTTACCATTCATGGAGTAAAATTTCCTCTTACACTCTGTTCAGAAGTTCCTTCATTTGACGGGCCCTCGTTATTTCCCCTGAAGAACTGGAGTTGTTTATTGACTATTTCCATCTCTTTTTTGGTGTTTCTAATCTCAACACGAAGCCTGTTCTCCACTTCGAGTGGGCCATGCACTGGATTTTCGTTTCTTATTCTAGCCTCCAAGATTAGGGTTTCAACAGTTTTATCTCTGTCTTGTTCGTTAACAGAGTTAATTATTTTCATGGTGTTGTTTATCCCGAACAGTCTGTGCACGTTCTGAAAATCTTCGATTCTTTCGGATGGGAAGTAGCGTGCATAAATACAATTTTGCTCACATCTCCTCCGCTGGTGCTAGCACACTGCGCAGGGGATAATATGAAACTCATTGATATCATTATTCATTATTGCCAAACTTCTTTTGTTTTCTGAAAGCTGAACTGAAGAATGAAAGTTATGAATTTTTTCAAGGATGATGAAGAATATATAGTACATGGATTTTCAGTCCCGAATAATCATCTGTTGCAAATATCCTTATTTCATTTTACCAATACATGTGTGCTTTAATGAAATTGAATACTATTTTGCAATAGAAAATCTAAGGTGTGGATTTTATTTTTCTATTTCAGTACAATGATTTTAATATGGCTGGATTACATTATGCTGGAAAAATCTTGTTTTTTCTATTCTTGATTTCCAATTGCGAAAACCATGAAAGTATAATTGATGTTTGAATTCAAATTGTGAATTATGGAAATAGTTATTTCAAAATGGTTGGAAAAGAGACTAAATTGTTTTGAGTATTGAGATGGGTATCAAAAAATGGGTTGAAAATTTCGAGTAAATAGAAGATTTTCAACTGTGGAAATAATTGCTACAGTGAAAAATGACATGCTGATAGTTTCTTTGGGGTATGTTTAAAGGCCTGATTTTCTGTATGGGTCGGCCCCAGCTAAACCAAATTGGACCTCAACTCTTGCCCATTTAAACATAGGGCAATTGACACAAATACCCATTTTTTTAAGTCAATGTCAGCCTTTTACGATTTCCGGTACAATTTTACCTAAATTTACGCTCCTGCGCTTTTTTTACACAACAATACGCTCCAGCAAAAATTCCCGGATATTTTTACGCTTTGTTTCAACATTGTTTCTAACATGTTTCAAACATGTTTCTGTGTTTCAACATTGTTTCTAACATGTTTCAAACATGTTTCTTTTAATAAAAATAGGTAAAAATTGTATTTAAACATCGAAAACTTCATTGAAACAACAAAGAAACATCGGAACAACATTAAAAAGGGTATGGAAACAACCCAGAAACAACGTAAAAAATATTTAAAACACCACATCAATAAAAAGAGCTTAAAAATAGGTAAAAATTGTATTTACACATTGAACACTCATGAAAATAACAAAAAAAATTATTAGAACAACATTAAAAATATTATAGAACAACACTAAAACAATAGAAACAATGTACAAAATAATATATGAATAAAAAACAACATAAAAAATAGGTTAAAGTTGTTTTGAAACATCGAAACAACAAAGAAACAACATAGAAACAACAAAGAAACAAATTTAAAGAAAATCGAAACAACTTATATAACATATAAAACAATGCAGGAATAAAATAAATGAAAAAAAATAAAAATAATCAAAAAATAGAAAGGAGCGTTAAAAACAATTAGGTACAAAAGGAAAAAAAATAGGTGCAAGAGTAATTGGAGCATATTGTGTGGTAAGGGTACAAAAATCAGCGTATTCCATGTAATTTCCCCTTAAACATAATTCCATATTTAGAATTTTAGATTAATCAAAATTTGAAAGAAATAATATTATATACCATTTTCAAAATGACAAAGGGTATGAAAATTAAGATTACATGAGAATTTGTAGTGTATATATATATATATATATATATATATATATATATATTATTAGTAGAATAGCTGCCATTTTAGTTTCTTATAGAAAAAAATAATAATAAAAAAACACTAAAACACCTTTTGATGGAAAAGATAATTTATTAATGTTTTTAAAAGCCCAAATTCGTGTAAAAATTCTGTAATCACTACAACAAAAATAAATAACAATGTTTTTTTTCTTTTTGAGAATAAGTGAATAAGAGTGTTAATATTTCAAGTAATAATCTAAAAGTTGTGAGTATGACAAGAATTATGTGCTTTGTCTATAATGATTTTTACATTAATTTTTAATAATGAAAAAAACTTTATAAATCTATAATCTAACATATATAGAAATAGAATGAGTTCGACATATACTCTAGAACTGCATGCATTCGCGCGTCTGAATTTTTTTTTATTGAATATCTACAAGACAAGAAATTTAGGTCGATATACCTGATGGGTCTTCCATTTCAAAATTGTGTTTCATCTTCTATTCCACCGCACAGATGATTGTCAACATGTCTTCACATATTAAATTACTCGCACAGTGCTTTCACCAAGAAAAATTAGAAATTATTGTTGCAAGAAAGAGATAATGTGCAACTTTGAGCGTCAATCGTATCTTTCATATAATGGTAAACCAATTCGAAGAATTTCTAATAGAGATATATAATTCGTTCAGATTTATATAAGGTTGAAAAGGGAACACAAGACAAAATAAAAAAAAAAATCCTTTTTAGTGAAGAAACCGGTGATTCTTCCGTTGAAAGAATGACAAAAACATTAATCCGAGATTTCCTAATTATCAACTTGGTGAAATATACTATTCTTATATCGAAAAATAATATAATGCATCGGCCTAAGGATATTGCTCTTTAATACTGGAAATCTTACATCAATATCAATTCATTTTCTTCCATGTATTTCAAGGCACGTACTTTGACTTCCTTTTTATTATTTTTTTATTTTAATGTATGACAAAACCGCAAAATGGGCCATGTTATGAAAATTTTTATTTCACAATATGGGCCTGCATTTTGGGATAGAGGCAATAACACCATGGTCTTTTTTCTTGTGTTGAGTTTGGATTTGGGTGTTTGGGGACCATCGATCTTACGGATTAAGATTCATAAGTGAATTTGATAGGAGTATTTCACAATAACATATGGAGCTTTTAACATGGTAGTAACGACAAATTTATATTAAACTTGTCAAAATTAAATGTTAGATAAGATTTTTTTTTTAAAAAAAAAACCTGGGATGTAGGTAATTTTTTAAAAACATTTTATCAGTTGTTAAACAACGTACGGTAGGATCTTATAATTTATTTTAGAAACATATTGTCAAATACTTTTATGGAGCTTATAAATTCTTAATCAACTTACATGGCTCTGAAGAGCTCAAGAGCTTAGTCGAACACCCTTTTAATATAGATTGCGACAAATTAATGGTTAACATTGCTAACATTTAGTTTTAACAACACGGTAAAATTTTTGTAGGTCATCGTGATTATTTAATAGAAAATTCATATTGTTAGGACACTACAATGACGGTTGTCGCTAACCAAAAAAGGATAAAAATTACTCGTTTTTATATTTGTGACGATTGGGGAAATCTTCGTCGCTATAATGTACACTACTATTATTATTGTTACTTTATCTTCCAATCAGGGACGACATAAAAAAACTTCGACACTAACTCAATTAAAAAGGGGTGGAGAGGGGATTAGTTGTAGAGGGGGTCGATAGTTAAAGCCACGTATTTAAATATTTATTACATATAGTAATAAAACTTAAATTATGGATATACTATCTTAAAAGTGTGAATGTTTCTTGCAATTTTTGATTGGACAAAAATATCCTTTAGACATAGTAAAATTTTGGGACAACTAAGTAAATTTGATATTTATTTAGCTTCTATTTATTCAATTATAAGACAATGTCACCTTTTATATTCTACATTTTAAAATTATTTATTCTTTCAGCTATAACTCTTAAAATATTTTGAATTTTCAAAAAATATTAGGTTAATATTAAACTAGATTTCGAGAGCTTTCTAACCATATGTCATAAGCATATATAAGGACTTCAAATGAGAAAATTTGAACATTATAAAGTTCAACATTATGTAAAAATTAAGAATTTATGTTTTTCTATAGTTTTGTTATTTATTTAATCTTTTTTGTTTAATTATATGAGAGATGTTCATTATAGCCAAAAAAATTCAGAATCTGTAAATATATTTTTTTAATCATAACACAAAGAATACTTTAAATTTCTTATAAAATCAATTTCAAATTTAAACTAGGTTTCAAAATCTTCAGCTATATGTTCTAAACATATACACAAGTCGTTGTAGAATAAAATTTTAGCTATTTAACTTTTAGTATGATGCAAAATTGTATATTTCTTATATTCTTTTAAATTTTCTCAATAATTAAATATGTCTATTATAATTTATAAGAAAAGACCAAATTACAATATACACGATAAGAAAAAATAAAACAAAAAATATTTTAGGTGGTTTTGATGCTAAATAAAAAGTAGAGAAAATACATAATTCCTTTATGATCGAAAAATTCTCCCTCGGTTAGAAATATGCAATTTAAAAATTAACTTATTCATCGCTGTTAAAGAAATAATATTGAAAACAAGAGAGTTTCATATTTTATTTTTATTGCAATTTCATGTTTATTTTATTTTAATTAGTCATATCAGTAAAATAAAAAGTACAAATTAAAAGGAATAAGATTAACATGAAAAAAAAGCGAACAAGAACCAAAATAAATTTGTCGCGGAAAAAAAGTTACCTTTTAAATTTTAACTATATGTGTTAATATGACTTTTACTTAATTTTCTATATATAACATTATAAGTTTTAGTTTCTACTTTATTATTTTTTAATATATTATGATTTTAATTTTCCGATTATTTTATATCCTATAAATTTTAAGAACAAGTACAAAAAAGTGTTTAAAGTTGTATATATAAATTTATAAAAAACCAAAGAAGACAAACTTAATAAAAAAAAATCCATATGTATTAAATTAACATTTATGATAAAACTTGAATGTCGTTTGAAAATTACACCCTTAAAAATTACAAGTTTAAAATATCAATATGATACATATTTATAATAAAAACGTACACCAAAATAATTAAATTTTAATAAAATGGTGTGAAAGAGTGAAACATGAGCTAAAATTGGATTAGTCTAAAAGATCATATCTGCTATGCAAAAGAAAAAGTAAATAAACTCATTTAATATGTAACAATTTGACAACTGAGAAAGTAATTATATATTACAAATTATATATTAGTTCAAATACTAACATAACATTCATAAAAACTAAGTAAATTAAATAATTACAACAAATAAGAGTGAAAACTAAGAATAAAAAATATTGAAAAATAAATAGTTATACTTGACATTAATGAGTTGAGATTGATCTAAATAATTTTGGGGGTTAATCTCACATATATAGATAGTTTAGGATTAAACCAAATGAAACATATTATAAAGATTTGAAAGAATAAAAGTAAATAGTTAAAAAAATTATGTGGGTCATAGCCGGGAATTTTAAAGAAAAATTCAATGGCTTTCATATAATATGTATAATTTGATATTTTCGATAAAATCTCAGTTCATTTTAAAAGCACACCTTTATGACTTATAAATATTCAAGCACAAAGATAATTATTATAAAATTGGGTACAAATTATTCTAATTTTTACAAAATCAAATATTATGAAAAACTTGAAAACAAGAATCAGAAATGGAAAGTCACTGTGTGTATATGAAATTGTAAACAAATAAATAAACTAAACTAAACTTATTTAATATGAAATAGTTTGATATTTATGTCAAAGATTTAAATTTCTTAAATTACATGTTAATTTAGGTACCAGTATAATAATCAAAATATTCAAAATAATATTTGTGTATCAAATTTATTATGTTAAACTATATATAATAATAAATTGGAGTGAAGTGACCATATTTAGTGCGAAGTAATATGAATTATTCCGTGCATAAGGAGGCGGAAGAGAATAGTTAGGGGGGTTAACACTTGATATCTAAATTTTTGGCAATTATATTTTCTTATTTGATCAAAAATTCAATCAAAATTTTAAATAAAGATTAAAGTACTATATACCATTTTCTCAATAAAAGGCACTAAAAATGGATTGATAATTATATTTTACAACAAATAATATGATTTCATAAACGAGATTAAATGAGATCAATTTTAAATTTACAGTCTCTTCAAACAAATATAGATTAGTTTCAGTATATTAAGAAT
The DNA here is from genome assembly GCA_016081115.2 of Rehmannia glutinosa. Classification (NCBI taxonomy): domain Eukaryota; kingdom Viridiplantae; phylum Streptophyta; class Magnoliopsida; order Lamiales; family Orobanchaceae; genus Rehmannia; species Rehmannia glutinosa. The sequence continues at coordinate 60,485 of JABTTQ020003091.1, read as the reverse complement.
AATTGCAACTTTCATAGCTATACGACTCACAAAATTTACAACTATGTAAATTTTAATATAACCAAAATAGCCAAATTCAATTGCAAGTACAAACTCTAATAGTATAACGTATCTTTCTAAAACTTTATAAAATTTTAAAAAACTATATTAGTTTTTAGTTTATTACGTATAACTTTTAAAAACATAAGTGAATGCAAAAAGAAATTCAAACATAAAAGTTAAATAGTATTATATTTAATTATTGAAGATTGACACGTGAAAATTGTTAACTTATTTTTTCTCTCATAAGATTGTCTCTGGTTTTATTATTTATTAAATAAAGATATTTGGTGTGCAATTGAATAGAGTTTCAATATCAGATTTCGACTTATCACTTTTTCATAATTTTATTTAATACCTGACTCTCTATGAAAATAATGGATTAACTTTTTATATATTAGGTTAATGTTTATTATTTTAAGACACTGGAAATAGGAGGACTACAAACTTTAAGTTTAAGTGTTAATGATAAAATATTGACTTTGTTACTAGAATTAAAATAATATATGATTTTTTTTACAGATATATTATATTGTAATGTTTTTTACATTTCTTTAATCGAAAAACTGAGATAGAATAAAAGAAGTAAGCACATGAAGTATAAGAATTTGACTAGCCTTTATTTTATTTTATTTTAATTGAATAACAATAACAAATAAAATGATGATATTATGATGGATTTTGGTATAATATTTAATTAATTATTTTTTTATTAATGTGATAACTTGCATGTGATTTACTAATCATTAGCTTATGATTTATAAGCTAAATTATTTGTCTGATTATGTAAAATGCATCCAATGCTAAAAGAATTCGAAAATCAAGTAAGAGAAAAGACTTTTATAGCCATAACAATGAAATAAAAGACCGATGAATTAATGTGATTGTAAGCTAATATAAAACTTATTTCGTTGTTATACTAATTGTAAAAATTTTGTGGGATTGAGTTCTTTAAAATGATTAATTAACAATTCATATTGATCTATAATCAAAGTAAAACAAAATATATATTAAATACTGTGTAATATTTAAATTTAATTAATATTTATTTCACTTTTTAATATTTTAATATTAATTAGTAAAATTATTAAATGATAAAATTATTTTTGTAAAGTCATGTGGATCACGTGCGACGCACGTGTTTCTTGCTAGTTATACTTAAATATAAAAGTCTTCTTAATTTTTTGGAGACTTGGTGTTGGTTCTATTTTCTTCTGGTATGATAATAATTGGCTTACAGTTGGCCTCCTTTGCAAATTGGTGGATTCACAATATTGTTCTAATGCTGATGTTAATTACTTTTGGGATCAAACTCAGTGGGATTTAAGCTATGTTGTTCATCTTCTGCATAAAAATGGTTATTGGAGAAATTCAAATACTTTCAATTGATGTTGAGTTGTTTAATTGGAAGCTTACTCCTAATTATTCTTCAGTACTTTATATTCAGCTTGGGACAATTCCAAAAACAAAAATATTGGGCATTTCTAATAATATCAAGTCTTATTCAACTTTGGAACATTAATTGGTTCGACTATTTGGAATAGAGACTTTGTCAACATGGGCGTAATCAGGATTCCCGGCCAGTGCGGTCAGAATATTTTTCGTTTCGTTAGGGCGATCGTCGGCCGAAATTTTAAAAAAATGAAAATAAAAAATATTGCAATAAAAAAGGCAAATCTGAAGTTGTACCTTGCAACAATTCTTTGAGGGTTGCATACTCTATTTGGCTTATCAAGATTGGACTTTTTGGAGAAATGACTTATCCAAAAGGTTATTATTCAACCACAAACAATTATTATTATTATGGAAAATGAACTTTTAGATCTGAAAAGTTCATTTGAAAATTGATTCCAAAAAAGTTCATTATCAAGTTTGAAACATATATCTCTTTCTACATAACAAACAAGTCAATCATTCATCCATCCGTTACCCGCCCCGGACCCGGCGGGTTTTAAAACAATAGACCCGTTACCCACCCCAAGACCCGCTTACCCAGATTCAAACCCGCCCCGTGCGGGACGGGTTCATTGCGGGTCAGGGTTTGAACCCGCCCCATTGTCATCCCTAACCTTAATTGGGCGAAGGTGATTCTTGATTCTTTTGGCCTTTTAAATATTTTACTCAATTTTTTTATTTGGACTAGATCTTGGACTGAATATTCAGTGCGGTCCATGCCAAATTTAACAGAGCTACTATGGTCTACGAGATCCAGTGTGGTCCGTCGACCGCACTAGACCTAAGGTGGCTACGCCACTGTTTGTCAAGAACTACTCTCTGTAGATTCCTAGTTAATTGCTAAAAGTTTTCAGATTGTTTCTATATGTCATTTTTGTAAGCCAAATGAGGAAAATTTTGTCCACGTGTTCTTTACTTGTACAATGACGCAATAGGTTTTGTTTCATTATTTTATTTTATTTTGCCAGACTGTTCAACATTCCTAATTACCTTCTATATAGCAACTGGTCGCTATGCTCTTTTGACAGCAAAATCTATCCATTGCAGAAACACTTTTTCAGGAAATTATGCTTTATCATTTATTAACCATTTATTGGAGTTGTTTCGATCTTTCTTTTGCAGACAAATTTGAATTAGGGGGAGCCTATGTTGGGAATTACATCTTGGAGCTCTCCTATAAATACATGAAGCATTGGAGGATCAAAAAATAACACATTACTCTATAACACAACAAGAAAATTCAGCAAAATCAATTGTTCTTTATTTTCAACAATCTTGTTGTATTAGCCTAAGTACATCACATTCACATCTTGCTTATTAGGTTTTCTTTCTTGATTACACTTGCACTTTTGAGTTGTAATATTTCATTCAAAGTGTAATCTTGATTGTATTTGTAAAATCATCCAAAACAAGGCATACTTGTTGAGCGTTCTTTTGGCAAGAATACAGTTGGTTGATTCACTAGTTGTTGAAGAGTTTGGTGCTCTTCATTGTTGTAAGAATAGTTTGGTGCTTTTCATAGGTGGTGTTGTAAGAAGAGTGTGGTGCTCTTCAAGGTGAAGGTTGTAATTTTTTGTATCAATTAATAAACTTTTTCGTTTCGAAATCCACTCGGACAACCCGTGTGGTAGCGGACGTTGGCCCTAGGTGGTTGAAGCAGTATAAATCATAACTTGTTGATTTATTTTTCTGCACTTCATTCGAAAAAAGGGCTTATATCGGAAAATCGGGAAAATCCATTCACCCCTAGCCACTTGGACTAACAAGTGGTATCAAAACCAAACTCTTTGGCAAGCTCGTTCTTCATTGTGAGTAAAGAGGAAAGATCCATGGCTACAACGAAAGCTATCTTACTACCGGTGCCTCAACCAATAAGCCACCTCTATTCGACACCAACAACTCGCATTTTGGAAAGACCGAATGGAATACTTCTTACAAGGTTGTGGGTTCAACATTTGGAACGCGGTCATTGAAGGAATAGCTCAACCAACCAAGAAATTGGAGGATGAAACTATATTCCTCTTGCATTGTTCACTCACCGCCATCGAGTATAGTCAAATTAGAGGAATAAGGTCCGCACATGAATTATGGAAAAAACTTGAAACCATCTATGAAAAAACTAAGAAGGTTAAACAAGCTAGAAAAAATATTCTTGTTAAAGACTTCAAAAACTTCATAATGTTCGAAGGTGAAGGGATTTCGAAACTAGTGAAAAAGCTCGACAACATCGTCAATCCTCTATTGGCGCTCGGAAAAGTCATCTTCGCAGAAGACAAGGTAACTAAGGTATTAAATACTCTTCTCGGTTCTTGGTCCAAAAAAGTGACGGCTATCATGAAAGCTCAAAATCTCGAGATTCTCAAGTTTGGTGAGCTTATTGGAAATCTTCTTATCTATGAAGTCTATATCAAAGAAAGAAAGAACTCCAAACCATCCACCTCTCAATCGGGTACGCAATCTATACCTAAAGGCCTTGCCTCAAGTTCAAATAATTCTTATTATACTAGTGATGAGGATGATGAGGAAACGGCCGTCCTTATATGAAAATTTGTAAAATTTATCAATAAAATAAGGCAAAAAGGTAAGAGACAATTCGTGCTTTAAATGCGGAAAATTCGGGCACTTTATAGCCGATTGTCCTAAGATGGTGGAGGAAGAACAAAAGAATAAAAAGTTATTTCCTAAAAAGAAGGCTTTGAACGCGGATGTCAAAATATGGGATGATCTCCTTGCAACATCCGGTGATGAAGATGAAGCCGAACAAGGACTTATGGCCATAGATGATGAAAATAATGAGGTACGCTCTAACTCTTCCTCTTCCTCTTTAATTGATGAATTTCAAGGAGATTATGATGATTTACAAAATGAGTTTAGAGATATGATTTGCAAATACAAGAGTTTGAAAAAGGATTTTAAAGATTTAAAATTAGAGAAAGATAAGTTATTCTCTTTTTATGAATCTCTTGAAATATTTTAACTTGAGTACCGATAAGGTTACTAAAATTCTTGGTGCATAAAGAAGTGAGAAATCTAAATTAGGACTTGGTTACATACCTTTTCAAACCGATTTCAAGAAAAAAACCAAGCTCTAACTTTTATTCATGCTAGTACTCCTAGAATAATTACTTGTTTTTATTGTGGTAAAAATGGACATCTTGCTAGCACTTGTAAAATTAGAAATAGTAATAGTCATATTTTGAGACCCAAGTGTCTCAATGCTAATCCCCATGGACCCCAACATTCTAGAGTACCTAAAACTTATTTAGAAATCAATTCAAAATTAAAAAATAAATATAAAATGGAGGGGCTGTAAGATATGATTATGGAAACAAATACATCGATAATTAATTTTCAATGAAAGTTGGGGTGGGTTGGGAGGAGGGTGAAGGGCCCCCCTCATGATATAGATCCAGTCATCGTTAATATTCAATAGAAAAAACAATATGTTTAGGATACTTTATGATGGTTGTCGCTAATAACCAAAAAAAGAAAAAAGACTATTCTGCTTATATCTGCGATGACCATGCAAATGTTTGTTAATAAAATATATTATTAATATTATTACTACTACTATTTTTACTTTATTTTCCATTCAGCGATGGCATAAATAAGTTTCAACGTTAACCATAATTGCTTTTTTCTTTTATTTTACTCTCAACGACAAACATATATAGATGGTTTCTTTGCTATTTTTTTCCAAATAAAAAAATTGTTAGTGGCAAAATTCTTATTGTGCCTCTATATAAATTATCAAACACTTTTTTGAAGTTTATAAAATATTAAACAATTTCGAGATGCATTATATAAAGAGCTTATAAGTTTATAAGTCGAACACCCTAGGGTTGGTTGCTAAGGGATATTCTCAGTTAGCAGGGTTGGATTACACTGAAACTTTTAGCCCTGTTATTAAACCTGTTACCATAAGAGTTATTCTCTCTATTGCTGTTTCTCAGTCATGGGTGCTCCGACAATTGGATGTTGATAATGCCTTTTTAAATGGGAATATTGACACAGAACTATACATGTTTCAGTCACCAGGTTTTGAGCAAGGAGGGCCAAACACTGTTTGCAAACTCAAGAGGTCTCTATATGGTCTAAACTGGCCTCAAGGCTAGGAATTCAAAGTTTACCTCAGTTTTATACTCTTTAGGATTCACAGTCTCCAAAGCAGATCCATCTCTCTATTTTAGGAGTCAAGGAGACTCATTCATCATCACTCTGACCTATGTTGATGATATAGTAATCACTGGAAATAATGAAAATGCTATTCAAGTACTTATTGATCAGTTGCACACAAGATTTTCTCTTAAGGATCTTGGTCCTCTCAATTATTTTTTGGGCATTGAGGTCTCACATATATAGCAAGGATGTTAGATAAATGTTTTTATCATGATTTTGATGATTTTGTTTTTACACCACAACAATGTTTCTAAATGTTGTCCAAATACTCCTAAATGATTTAAAATATTTTTACTAATTTTTCGGAGTATTTCTTGAAGTTTATTTTTGACATAAATCGGACAACTCCTCTGTTTTGAGGTCCACCGGTCGCCCTATAGGGCATCCCGTATCTGATAGTTATGCAAAACAGAGAACAACATGTTTGATGTTAAAGCCCCTGTTGTTAAAGTGTCAACTATTTAACAACGTTTTTTAACCGATGTTGTTTCCTGTAACAATATCGTTTTGTAACATCGGTTTGTAACCGATGTTGATACCTGAAACCACAACGGCTGGTAAGCGTTGTTTTTGTTTAGTTTAGGAAATGGCATCGGTTTTGAAAGCGATGTCTAAATCAACATAACTAATGTTGTTACATTTTAACTCATCACTTTATAGCCGATGTTTGTTTTTTTAATGATTTCATATCGTTCAATAATATTGTGTTTTTTACCCCTATATTAACGACAATAGCACCAATATTCACCAATCTAAAACAACAAGCAATTAAGTACAATCCAAATTAACAAATATAACCTGCATTAAGCCATTCATTGAAAATGTGCACAACGAGTATATGTAAAAGCCAAAATGTGGCTATACAAACGAGTACTTAAAGGGCCTTAATGTTGCAACATCCTCATAGTTCCCAATTTATCAACTTACATTGCAAATCAATACTAGCAATGTTTATAAACAAAATCTAATGAGTGATAGTGAAAATAGAACAAACACGTCCTGAAACATCCTTCGACCACTCGATCTGGTAAAACAACCTGAATAGATGGGTATGAAATTAATTTTTAAGTCGAAAAGTTTAGATATATTAACACACGCATCACCCAACACATAATTTCACTAAGATTTTCACTTTAAGAGAAATAATAAAATAAATAAATAAATAAACATGTAGGTGAAGATATTGTTCTTAAAAAATTGATCAGAAACAGCATAAGAATTCATTTTAAAATTGATCACAAACAACATATATGTTACTCCACCTATCCAATATTCTGTATATATAACTCATATTGAGAGCATCATTTCTATTCCTTCTCAGTAAACACAAAACATCAATCAGAAAACGGGCTCAAACTTTTTCTTTCTCAATGCGTTCTTTCTATTCTTCTATTTCTCTTCATTTCTACAATTTCTACATTAGCAGAAACTAAAGATGACATTCTTTCCATGTCCTCTTCCAGTTTGAAATATCCAAAAACATAAGCAAAACAACTCATCAATAAAAATATTCACAAACAATAAACCAAACAAATTTAACTATTCACAAATACAATTCTAGCCATGTCAAGGGTAGCTTGAATACCTGTTCTACTCAAACATGTGATCTTGTATGCAATTCGCCCACTCCAAACGCACATTATCAATTTGTGTTGGAGTGTATGGACCTTTTTTGAACTATGAATACAAACTATATTAGTAAAATCCAACTATATTAACCTTGCTGGAAAAAACCAACTATTAATCACTTTGCAAAATTATAAATTACATAATATTAAACTATTTGAAAACTTCAAATATGAAACTGTATATTTTACCATTGATCGCACTAGAGCTTTGTTAGTGCTGAAGCATTCGTGAAGTATCTCTCTCATGTATCGCAGTACATAGAAACCACACTGCTTTTCATCCGGTTGAATAGGAGCCTATATGAGGAAAAAAAATTGTTAGTTACTTTTACTACTGCAGAGCCCTAAAAGATGAATAATCATCAGTTAACTACAAAAAAATAATAAAAAATCTTTACACAAGAAATACATGTTCATTGTTGTAATTAAATATATACCTCTAAAGCAACTTTTCTGTCAAGAATTACGAAATCAGCTTCATCATCATCTTCATCTTTGTTGGATTGATGTCCAGGACTAGCTTTCTCTTCATCTTTGTTTAAGATCACTTCTAATTTTTCTAAGCGTTCATTTTGCTTTTCTAAGCGTATATTTTGCTCTTCAATACGAGCACCCTGTTCAGCAATCAATTTCTTAGCGTCAACCAGCTCTTTTCTTTGCTCACTTCTTACCCCTTGGTCAACTTGCTTCTTCCCAGGAACAAAGTTGAAGTACATAGATGGGGTAACATTCTTTCCAAGACCCCTCACCCGTCCAGGATGTTCTGGTTTTTCAAGTGCCTTTGTTAGGATGTCTTCTTTTGCTCCTTCGATTTTCAGCTTACCCTCTTTTTTTAGCTCTATATAATTATCCTATCATGCAACAAATGACAAAGCAATGCATTAATACCAACACAACACATTATAACAGGTGTCATAGAGTAATTAAGCAATGAGGGTGTACACAATGATTATATGCAGCATATAGGCTCTATACATAGGCAAGGAGCTTACTGGCCATGGTATCTATCATGTTAATGTGTGTCTAATGTGGTAAATTTTCTAAAAGGGACACAATGATTATGCAGCATATAGGTTCTATACATGGACAAGTGAAGTTGCAAGTTGTGTTCATGGGTTTGGCCTATTACTGGTTTATAACTCTATTCTTCCTCTAACTTGCAAGCATCGTATGCTGAAGTCAGTGCTTGAGTGAATCTCCATTAGTTGAATCTCTGCATTTAATATCCTGAAAGTATCTTTAAGTGAAAAAAATCTGAAGAGTAACTTTACGCATCTGTGTTTGAACTTTGCATCATTAGTGCCATGTGTCTATCATCACTGCAACTGTATCAAGCTTTTGTTATCTTTTTATTGCACACTCTTTATATTGAACTATTACTCCTTTTGATTATTACATTTATATTCTGCAAATATATAAAGAAAAATTGATCAGAACAGAAACTGATCATTAGAACCAGGCAAATGTATGGATAGCAGCTTAAGCAATCGTTAAACATTACTATGAAAGTTTAAATATATAAAGAAAAATTGATCAGAACAGAAACTGATACAACCAGTATTCGATACCAATTTGTCTATGTATATGATGAATCTTGGTTCTTGGAGAGGTAATAAATATGTCAAAAGGGCTTTGTGATAACCTGTTGTTTTGTTACAACCATTGTGCAGTATTACTTGAAGGTTCAATTTCACTTTAACAAAGATCAACTTGCTGATCTGATGATAATTGTTGGAATTGCAGGATCAATATCACAGGTAGTTAGTTCTACCATGCATTTCCATTTCTGCAGTTTCTTTATTTTTGCATATTTTAATAAGGATAATTACAAAAACTGCCTCTGAGGTTTGGGTTAATTACAAAAAAGCCCCACAGGTTTTGTAAAATTACAAGAAACGTTTAATTCTATATAAGCAAAACATTTCAAACACTCCCTTACATTAGTAAAAATATTGCAATTACCCCCAAACCTCAAGGACTTTCTGTAATTTTCAAACTATCTCTGGGTTTTTTTATAACTAGTAATATGCACGTGCGTTGCACGTGATCCTTATAACTTCTTTAATCTAATAAAATAAAATTAGTGTGGAATAAATTTCAATGTATTTATTTTAAATATTGCTCACAATGTAAAATGTATTTTATTCTTAAATGTATTTCAACTTTATTAGTATATTTCACCATAACAAAATTCAGAATAAAATAAAACAAAAGTAAAGAAACAAAGCAAACTCACAGAAAAATGGAATCCATATAATATCACATTGATCAAAAGATTGTTATGTGGTTTGCTACATCTTTTAAAGATGTGTATTGACATTTAAAAACTCAAACTAAACTCTGTCGACCTATGTTTGTGTGCCCCTTGAGGAATAGAATAGCTAATATACCACGTAATCAAACCATCCTTTATCTGTCATGTTATTTCTCAAACAAGTTGGGATTATTCCTTGCTGAAATTTTGCATTTCAATGTTCTTCAAATAGACGATCCCGTATATGTTTCCCCATCCTTCTCTGTTATGCCATTTTTCAAGCATTTGCATTTTCCCATATTGATATTCTGCACTTCAATGCGTCTTCAATAGCACCCTAGAATAGATTGTGTCAAAGTTGATACCAATCTTATCGATACAAGTGTTCTATGAATAGTCTCTCGTGTCACAATGATCTTACTACTCAAAACATAAATTGATCAAATATTGAAATTATCCACAAATATAAATGAAAAGAAAAAGTTAAACACACACAATATTTTTCTTATTCTTCTTTATTTTGGTGGGGAAGGGGTTGCATCCCCTCTCTCTGCATTGATTGTTTATACAAAAGCAAAATCTACAAAAAAACAGACTATTACAACATTTGAGCATTTCATTCTGAGCAGTCCATTTTCATTATTAACAAATTTAACTGATAAAAAGTAATTTTGCACCGCCTGCTACAAATAGTTATGGATTACATGGACTGATGGACAAATAGCACAAAAATGAGAAGTAGAATTTTTCAAAAATTGATTATACCCATGAAGGCTTGCTGAAAGGGAATGATTTTGTTGACTTTACTTCATACCCAAATAATGAAACCAGAAATATAACCTCAATCGGATTTGTCGTTGGCCCACCATTCAAGGCAATCAACACCTTTTTCAGCCACACCAATCCAGAGTTTATCTATCTGCAAGCAAAATTAGAGTCAGGGTATCAACACATAAACACATATAGTGATAGATCAACGAAGAGCAAGCATTGTATAATATAGTTTATATCTTGATAAGTTAAACTCTGCAATATCTTGATAATTTAGAAGAAGACCATCTTTTGTTTCTTAGATTCGAGACTACCTCACTGGAATTCAAATGATTAACCATGAGATTGAGACATGTATAGTGTTAATCATGTCATTTCAAGTTAACCCAAAAATAATATGTTTATTATTCGTGTTATTCTGGTACGGCCCTATTCCGACCATAAAACGCAAAGCCTCAACCCTAACTCACTTATAGTGTATTAGGATAGTGTCATGTTTTTCTATCGTGTCAAAAACTGTCACCCTAATTATTTTAAAAAATGATTGGACCAACCTTTTTTTTTTTTTTGAAAACATGATTGGACCAACCTAAAAGGTTTAATAACGAAGAATCCATAAACAATCTCTAATCCATACATTCAAGAACATGGCAATGAAATCAAGTCACCACAAACAAGGCAGCCATTGAGGCAACACACAATACACTTAACAAAAGGAGATCCCAAAATCAAATACTACTTTATAAAATAAATAAGGAACAAAAATAGTTTTGGCATGAAATTTCTTATCAATGGGACTTCCAATCATTAGCTAAGCAAATTTCAGCGAGCCAAGTTCAACAATTACACGAGCTAGGAAACAAAAAATAGGAACACGAAAAAACCACACCATACCCCACTTAAATATAAGAGAACAGTGAATTAGAATATGAATAAGAAAATCATAAAAGTCTTATGACATGAAGATTGAATGAAGTGAAAAATAAAACTTAGATGGAATTCTCAGTACTCCATGGAAAAGAGCATATTTAGCCAAACCAATTACACAACCACCATCCAAGGTAACTTATAACACAATCTCCACCTTTAAATTATTTTTCCATTATACTACTTAGCAAAAACTACAAAATATATTTGAAACAAACAAATGTGTTTTCAATTTCTCACCCGCCTGCGCTGGAGGGAGTTGCTTAGATGGATCGAAGCTTAGACGCATGCTGAGTCTGCGAAGAAGATTTCTTTGCTTGACCAGGAGCCAAAGATGAAGTTGCAACTTTATGCTGAGCAGCTAGGAGCAGAGATGGGTCCTCCGTCATCATCACCAAGAAGCCTGAAAGGATTTAAAGTGGCCATTTTCTCAACTTCTTGATAAATAAATTGACAAATACTGAATACCAGTATCTAAGTTTTTGAGCTTTAGCAAAGATACCCAAAGATAAAGGAAAATTCTAGTTACACGAATCCATGAAAATGGAAGAAAGGTAGAGAAATGAAAGGCCAGACTAAAGAGAATGATTTCTCTCCTTAGAATAATGCAAGACTAAAAAACAATTAGGTGGACCAGGAGCATAAGTATTAAAGTGATGATACATCAGAGAAAAGAGCCCATACCAAGAATCAAACTTTCAAATTCATCCAGATCCTGTAATTGGACAACAAAATACAGACATCATTAAGAAACCCTGGTCCATCCAAGAATTTCACACTCAAAAGTTTCCTAAATCTAAAAATGAAACCAAGTAGACACCTGCGCACGCGCGCACACGCCCCGCCAACAAAGGCATCCAAGGAAAGTGCCATATGAAGAATTATATATTTGAATCGGTCTGAATCCAAATAAGACTGTAAATGGATAAAAAATATCAAATGTGAGGGCCCATATCAAGAGTCCAAAAGGGGACACATAGTGAATCAATAAACTAAATGAATTCCATAATCAAAATGTCCTAATATCCCACCAAATAAACCTATGTCCTTCACTCGTATTTTTCACTTCAATGAAAAACTCTCTAGCCGACTACCACTCAAAAAGAAAATAACAAATCTGTATTTGAAAAGAACCCACAAACCTTGAAACTTAATTCACCAATGAGAGAGAAAGAGAAAGGAAAAAGGAGTGAAACCCATTTTGTGATCCTTTTTCGTAATTCAGAGATGGCCGATGAAGAGAGAAAGATACAAACTTGGTGATACTAAAATCCATTTTGTGGTTCCTTTTCCTGATTCAAATAAGGCAATCAGAGATTGAGTATATTTTTAAGAAAGTCACTATTTTGCTTCTATAAGGGAATAGAGAAAAAGATAATGTTTCCATAAATAAGACCCACATTATGAAGTAACTCAGAATTACATTCACACAACCCGAGTTCAAAATGCGACGTGCCTTAAGGTGCCTAAGTTACTATGAGAATTGCAACTGACTGTATTTTCCCAATGCATAAATTAGAACTCATGGAGTACAGTTTTTGAATTAAAATCAGTAAACTTGACAAGTAGTTCATATCGGACTTTTCCTAGACATTTCAATATATACAGGTGATTATAAACCAAATGTGTGCGATGACTGCAACAGCACAAATAAAAGCACTTGGGAAGGAAAATTCATTCAGTACGAACACTGTTTCTTCTTAATTTAGTAATTTTCATAATTTCCTATTAGTAATATTTATGATGAGAGATTATTTAGAACCAATAGTTCATTATCTAATGGATCATTCCGTTCTGATACTCTATTCGAGAGTTATCAGTATTTATCAACTCTATTCCTATCTAACATAATGCTATTGGATCTAACGACAAAGACATTGTTAAGAAAAAAATGGCTTTACCGAATGAAATGAAAATGTCATGACCCTGTCGCAATTTATCAGCAATTGAACTCCCCATAAAAAAATGGCTTTACCGAATGAAATGAAAATGTCATGAACCTGTCGCAATTTATCAGCAATTGAACTCCCCATAATAAGTGAATCACTTATATGCATCCAAAATGTAACAATAAATCAACACAAATAAGGAAATAGGATTGATTCCAAACTAAAGCCCCCATAGAAAAGACATCAGAATGCACCCCAAACAACAATCATAAGCTAAAAACCATCACTTACAATATAAAGCAAATGTTAAAAAATAATAGCAATACCAATGCTTTAATCCAATAACCCAAAATAAAAAGGGAAAAAACCCCGCATATATACCAAACCTTTCTGGAGGTGCTCATCCAAATATTTCTATTTTTTTTGCGTGATTATATTTCAATATATACAGGTGATTACAGACCAAATATGTGTAATGACTACAACATTCACAAATAAAAGCATTTGGGAAGGAAAATTCATTGAGTACGAACACCATTTCTTCTTAATTTAGTAATTTTCATAATTTCATATTTATGATGAGATATTGCTTAGAACCAATAGTCCATTTTCTAATGGATCTTTCCGGTCTAAAAAAGCACGTTCTTTCTTTCAGTTGTATTGAGGGACCTGGGCCTATACCTATTCCTTTTTTTTTTTTTTTTTTCTGAAAGGGATCTATATTCCTCTATCCTTTCTTTGTGGGTTGAACCTTTTACTATAATTCCCCTATTCAGAAAGATGAATTTCCGGTTTTTGTTTGATAATGGGGGAAGAGGATGAAGTAATCTATTCGAGAGTTATCAATATTTATTAACTCTATTCCTATCTAACAGAATGCTATTGGATCCAACGGCAAAGGCATTGTTAAGAAAAATGACCAAATACATGAGAAGTTTGTTTTGTCTGCTTTTCTTTTTAACTTCCTAAATATAAAATTGAGAATTCACAAAAAATAAAAAATAATCACTATCATAACTCATAAAATTAAAGCACAAAACCTGTAAAAAACATTCCCATTACCAGTAATTGTGGGGAAAGATATGCATCATTTCATTCATTTGTAAAATTACAAGCCAAAGCCTAAGCTTTCATTTAGATGAAGTGGGAAAAACCCTAAGAACATATTAAAATTACTCAAAGCATTCCCCCCGTTTTACACCCATACTCCAATAAACTAAACTTAGAAAGAGAAGAAGAAATATAAAGAAACTAAGAATCGATAAATAATAAAAATAAGCATTTTGGATACCAAATCCCAAATTTAGATGGAAAGAGAAAAGTCATAGAACATCATAGAAATACCCAAATGATTCTGCCCTATTTTGTACTAAGATCCCATTAGATTCCTTAGCCTTAGTCGATTAAATTTCAGAAGGATAAAGAAAAATTAAGGAAGCAAACAATCTAATCTAAAATAAGAAAAAGAAGCATGCTTTGGATTTTCTTGTGCCTTACCTTACCCATCTCCCGACCTCTTTCTTCAATACGACCACTTTCTGGCGATTTCGATTCTAGCGTTGGTTTGTCTACCCGAGAATTGGATTTACCTAACCCTTGGTCAATTTTGTTCTCAACTTTTGTGGTATAACTCAAAGATGTCGGAAAGATGAAAAGAGTATTTGACATTTTAAACTAACAATTACAAATATAAACTTTATATGTATATTTTAGTTTCTGTAACAGAATGATTGAATGTAACATAATGATTGAATGGCAGACAATGTTCAAAAACAATATTTTTCTCACCTTTTGTTGTATAACCCAACTCGGTCGGAAAGACGAAAAGAGTATTTTTTTCTTTTCCCCCTCCCACAGTTGTTGACTCAATTCCGTTATAAAGATGAAAAGAGTATTTTGCCTCTTGAGTTTCTGGAGTCTCTTTCTAATTCCCTCCAAAGCTGTTATGTCTCTTCGTGCTCCTTTGTGAAAGAACTGTCACGTCTTTTCATATTCCCCATCGTATATACATCTGAATTATTTGTATTAAAATAATTCATGCTTTTAGGGTGTTTTAGCCCATTCAAATTTTGATAGAAACATTCATGCTTTTAGGGTAAGTATAGATATAGATATAGATATAGATAAACCTCGGATAGTTTTTATAATTATCCCTATTTTTATATTACTCCAATTTTGTGTGATGGACTTTGTTTTGAAATCTTTCAGCTGATCCTCATGCCCATATTAACTCAACTCATGGGAGAAGAGAAGATGCTTTCTGTTGGGCTTTTTTTCAGATGTGCTCATGTAAGAAACTCAGCATAAATTAGTACTTAAAATGATTAATTCCATCTTCTGATATAGCATAACACTAGGACAGATATGAGATATATAGATATACCTTAACTATGTTTTCTTGAGTGCAGATGGTACTTTACAGCATTGCTTGGGCTTCTTGGGTATGTTCTTAAACCTGTCAAGATAAATTAACATAGGAATTTTGTTATGTCAATGTGCTGACGTGTTAGGGAATTTTTCAGGTTCCTTATGCAGCTGCAATGATATCTGTTGTTGCTACTTTTGCTCTGCCATGTGTAAGTTTTTTTGTTTGTTGCAGCACATTTCTTGATCATTATTTTTAAACAGAAGTGTCTTTTTAATCAATTCAGGCTGGGAAAGCAGTAAACTGCAGGTCGCCAGGTCCACCCAAAAAAAAATAAAAATAAATGAAGTCCTCCTAAAAAGGATTATTCGATAAAAGAAACGAGTATACATCAAGAAAGAAATCACGAATAACAGTTATCAGCAAGCTTATAGTTATCGGTTGCATTAATATAGTAATAATCCAACTTGACCATTACACAGCAATCCGAGCATAATTGACCAAGAAAATTAGTTAGGAGAAGAAAGAAAGAACTCCATACCTACTGATCTTGTATTGAGAAAGTTGAGAAGCAAATGAATCAAGTTCTACAGCATCAGCAATCCTATCATGATTTAAAGTCCAAATACACACAATTCCAACCTTTATAGCCTAATATCTATATCTAGGCATGTGCAGGCAATAGGGGAGCATATTGTTGAGAGAATAAAAAATCCTTAAATGCTTGTAAAAAACTACTTTGTTAACCTTAACATGGTAGAAACATTTAACTACCTATGCAAGATAAAGGGCTAAAAGAAAAAAGAAACAAAAACAAACACAAACTAGCTACAAACTTCAAACTTTAGTGGTATTTTCTCAGGGATTCAAGCTCTGTTTGGGAGACAGGACAAGGGAGGAAAAACATGATATAGAACATTCTAAGAACAATAATTATCCAATAACAAATTTACCTCATTTCTTTTTCCCTCCTATTAACATAAATACTTAGTTAAAAATGTATAGAACACAATCAATGGTCATCGAAAATGAAACAGATGCATACAGATTTGCACGATACAATAGCACAACGAGATAAATATATCTAGACATATTCATGTGCCCTTATCCTAATTTGAGTGCCAGTGTTTCCCTTCACAACCAAACACCAGAATTAGCAAATAGGAAGTGGAATAAAAATATGGAATAAGAAATCTTAATCCTGTCCCAATAAAAGGTAAATGGTTTGACTTGATATTGAAGAATCAATTGGAGGCAACAATGATAACTTCCAAAACACATGATAGTTTGTTAATGGGTAAAAACATTTGTAAGTGAGTACACTACCACCAGTGGAAACAAAAAATTTCTGATCACTTGTACAGGTGCAACGGTTGTTATTCTTTTCAAGAATGAGAAACATAATCTCCCTGGAACTTGACTTTTGGCTCAAGTGAACTGAAAATGAAGAAGATCTTCCAGGCTCAATTGCAAGTTTAGTCAGTGGGTGGGCATTAATCAAGACTAAAATTGCAATCTAACTCAATCTTCCACTACTTTATTGTCTTAATCAAGAATCAAATAATTGTGTTATTTGTTCACTATTTGATTTTTTCTTTTTTTGATGTTGCATGACTTATTTGCTGCTGGAACAGATACATCAGCAATCACAGTAGAATGGGCATTATCGGAGCTAATCAACCATCCCAACATCCTAAAAAACGCAGCTCAAGAAATCAATTCTATCATAGGAAAGAAAAACAGACTCGTCAAAGAATCAGATATCCCAAACCTCCCATACCTCCAAGCAATCGTAAAACAAACACTAAGGCTTCGCCCCATAGGACCACTAATTGAAGAAAAATCTTATGTACAAATAGAGCCCCAAATCCACAATCTTCTGAGCTTCAATAACTTTATAAAAAAAATAAGATTAGAATTACGCAAAACCAAACTAAATCCGAACAGAACACCAATCCAAACAAAAAAATGCAACAGGTAGACAAACAAATCTGGCTACAGCAGTTCATAACCAAAAGAATTTAACTACTCACAACTAAAACACACAAAACCAAATCAAAAAAATGCGACAACAAGCCCCCATTTCATACCGCAATTTAACCAATTAAAAACATAAAAATATACGCAAGTCGTTAGAAAATGGAAAAAGATTAGAAATAGCCTCATTTTAAAGCATTTGTACAACAATGGCCTTACTTATTCAAAATGTTCAAAAATAGCCTTTTTATTTGATAAAACCCCAAAATACCCCTTATACAATAGTTAAATTTATTATATTTGTGTAATTAACAATTGGTGAGGAGAAATTACTCCGAGAATATGGATCTGGACAATTGTCCAAGATGTACACCTTACAGGACTTATCGTCAAATTTTGACGATGTACGCACAAGATCACCAAGACAAGATAGCATATTGGCAAATCCAATATGATGAAAAAGAACGCCAGGAGCCGATAGTGAAACCTCGAGACACGCTGGAAGAAAGTGGCATATTATCCGAGTTTCCTCACAAAGAACTGATAATATATGTCGATCCGATGAATCGCGAAGAAGTCCATGAAAATGCCCATCGAATCATGATTCCCGATGGAGTACGTAATGGAGCGAGATACTTCCTGGACACATCTAAGATCTCAAAGGATATTAGAGAAGTCCGGAGAAGATTGCGGTGCACTATGGCAACCGCCATAATCATCTACCGAAAGACAAGTTCATCGATCCAAACTGATGGAGACGATGGTGAAATATCGAAGGAGACTCTGAAATCCTTCATGATATTCGAAACGAGTCAAGAACCTGGAAGACAGACCAAGTTCATCCCGGAGGAAAGAAACGTATTGATTTCTAAACAAGACTTATTTACACCAAAAAGGGAAACCAACCGAAGTTATACGAAAAATGACAGATGATGAAAAGCTTATCTCTATCATCAAAGGAAAATCCGTTACACATTAAAAGTGATGGATATGGAGAAAATGAATCTTAAAGATCTACATGACCTTGCGGAATCCTTCGCAGGATTAGGAATTGTAGACTTAAAGATGAACACAGGAGATAAAACGGCATTGGTTACCTATGACGCAGCAGGTAGACCAATTCCACCTCCACCACCACCAGTAAATCCCAACATAGAAGAAAGCGCGGGCTCAAATCATGGAACCCGGGATGAGAGGATGCATCACGTTGGAGATTTCACCACAGAGATGAACCACTTTCGGAACAGGAGCTCGACTACCTCTCTTGCAGAACTTCGACAACCTTCTAGAAGGCCAAATGTTTATCAAACGCCTTATGGAAGATCGCATCTCGACGATACATCCATATGGGTTGATGTTAAATCGGATATACCGATTTTAAAAATAGAGAAGTCTCATTGATGAATGGGCTTCAAAATGAGATTGCAAACAGAACCCTCGATCTTACAAAGGATTCATTCATTTTACTCCTTGAAATGAGTCTTGAGGGATCTGTAAAGATCGCATGGGATATGACCGATGCAAGTACGAAGAGCGCGGTCACATCCGGAGAATCACTGAAAGGAATTGTCGATGATATGGCAAAACTATTCAAAATCCAGTTTATCGGCACATGTTAATTTGAGGGATTAGAGGATGAAAAAAGAAAAAGATATAAACAAGCCCTCTATAGCCTTGAGTTACATGATATTTGTCATATTGACGAATATATCAAGTTGTTCACCGAATACAGGTGGAAGTCCAAGATTGGAGACAGAGAAGCTTCACAGATATTCTTAGCTAAGATTCCGAGTCCCTGGAGAGAAATGCTAATCAGGGAATACAAGGATGGAGCAGAATTAGATACAGTGGCCAGAAGAATGTCTTTCTTAAAGGCCAAGTTATCTGAATGGTGCTACCAAGCATCACTGTACCGGAATTATAAGAGATTACGAGGAATTAACAAAGCAGTTCCTCTATGTTGCGTGGATTTATGATATCCCAACAACAGTGGGAGGTCAAATCAAGGCGGCACAAGAAGAAGAAGGATAGAAGCCATCCATACCGCCGGGGAAGCAGCAGCAAAAGGTCTTCATGGAGACCTATAAGGTTTTGGTCAAAACAAAAAGCCCGAAGTTACAAATCAGGACAAAGACCAGCACCAAGCAGGACTAGAGCCTCATCATCAGTTTCAAATCAAGCGAGTACCAGCAGAACCACAGGGAGAAGGACTTTCAGGCGAGCTCACACCAGAGCTAATGAAAGTTTCAAAGACTGTAATTGCTGGACATGCGGAGCAAGAGGACATATCTCAATTGATTGTCCAGACAACCAGAAACGAGGAGTCAGACAGTTCGAAGCGACACCAGAAATTGAAGAAGCTGTCTACTATCAAGATCTTATACATGTGTATCAATTTGAGGATATACCCTTAGATGAAAGCATCTATGAAGAAGAAATCTATTCTGACGATGGAAGTGACTCACTTTTAATCGTCGAGTGAAGAAGAAATTCTTCAAATAGATAGTCGAGGAGGATATGTCAGGATTCCTCTCTCACACTACGGTTTCTCATAAGACTCTTATGAGAATTATGAAGGAAGATCCAAAGCTTCAGATATACGATGGTTTTACGATTGGAGCTATGGAAAAGGCTTTGGATAAGATTGGGTTTCGTAACAGAAAACACCAAATTATCCATAGAGTAACTACCGGAGAATTTGCCATCCCGATGGAGTTCACTGGTAACCTGATCGAGATGCATTTGGTCCCTTACCGAGAAATCCAGGAGATCAAAAGCACAGTCAAGAGAGAAGTTGCTAACACACTCTCATGGATCCATATCGGAGCCATAAGGGTTATTATTAAAGCAACATTCAAAGAAGGAATAGATTCGCCACTCAATCTTGCCATCTTTGACAAGCGAATCTCAAATCTCAAGGATTCATGCCTTGGAGCAGTTACAGGAACTTTGTATGCAGGAAAATTGTCATTTAATGTCTATCCTAGAATTGCATACAATTTGGGAGATCGAGATTTCAACAGGGTCCTAACCCTTCATCAAGATTTCAAAAGAGTCGATTTGATGAAAGAAGGGAAAAGACCTTATTCGATCACATACAAGATTTCCTATGCTCTCTCGAATACACATCATTCAGAGGTATTCTTGAGAAAGGAATTTGTTGAAGTTCCAAGAATCTTTGAGGACTTTGCCAGTGTGGTTCTACCAGAAATCATTGAGTCTCCAACTATAAAGGAGATTGATATGAAAATTCAAGATCAACCAGTCTTCAACAAAAGTCGAAGTCTCAGAGTTGAGCCAAGGAGGATGTCTTTCCAACAAGACAGAATGATAAGAAGCAGCCGTTGGGAAGAAAAAAGAATCCCAGATGTTTTCAAAACACAAGGAGAGCTGAAATGTCCAGAAGGATGGAGAGAAGCTGAAGTAATATTCGACATCACTCAAAAAGGATAATATTTTTCCTTGTGATGTTCTATATTATCTCCAACAACCTATAGTTGGAAGGTATCAAGGAAGCCTGAAAATGGGTGAAATTGAGCTGGCAATTACAGGAACGGCAGGAAAGATCCTAGAACAATTAATACTGGGAATTGAATTTCTTGAGGATCATAAACCTTGGGAAAGATTACAAGATGGAATGGAGTTCACAGTGGCTGACAAAAGATACAGAATCAGATGACCACTAGCCCATTCTCCATATACATTTTTATCGGAATGTTATATGTTGAATACAAGGCCGAGTATTTCGCTGCCTATATTGATTCAGGCGCCGGAATATGTACTGCAAAACCGGATGTTTTTCCTAAAGAAATTGGAGAAGAATTACCAGCCATTGCAGGAAGAGATTTCTCTAAAAGAATTCTTATTCTTAACAGAGGAATAAAACAAGCAGAAATCATGATCGGAGGCGCAGGCGGTACCCCATGGTATAAAGTGAAGACGCCACCAATCTATTTCCATGATACAGGAGCAGATGTGTTGCTAGGAAACAATTTCCTACAAACATTTAAGCGATTTACACAGGAAAATGAGACAAGAAGACTTATTTTCACAACATTATGTGATCATAAGATTATTGTCCAGAGACTGCGAGAAGCATTTTACAGAAAAATGCCTATTAATTTTCGCAGCAAGCGTGGTGATGAAGCCAAACTCCGAAATCCAAAAATGGCGGATCGAAGGAAATTTGGTGAAGCATTATTATCCTATAGACAATTTGGTTCGAACTATAAGGATAAGAAAATATGGGATAATAACTTGTATTCATTCAGAATACAAGGAGAAGAACGAGTACCTCCAGAGGCAATTGCAAAATTGATGATGAGCCTAATGGAGAATCCGCAAAGTGATGTCACAATAGAAGAACAAATATCACTTGAGGATAACAAGAAGAAGATCCAAAGGAATTATAATGAGGATCCTTTGGCATGGTGGGATAAGAACGAGCTTAAAGCTTCCTTAAAGGTTAAACCAGGAAAGGAGTACGAGTTCGTTAGATTCAAACCAATCCTTATGAATCAGGAGGATCGTAAGGATATGCAGAAGATACTTAAGGAACATCTGGACCTTAAGTTAATTTCACCAGGAGTTTCTCCATACAGCAGTCCAGGATTCTTAGTCAGAAACCATGGGGAAATCAAAAGAGGAAAGCCAAGACTTGTTATTAATTACAAAGGGATTAATAACATGTTGGAGTTCGACGGATACTATATCCCAAGCAGAGAACATCTGGTTAACTGCATCAAAGGTGCCAAGATATTCTCAAAGTTCGATTGCAAATCTGGATTTTACCAGATTAAGATGGATGAAGAAAGCAAGAAGTTCACAACTTTCTCCACACCACAAGGACATTATATTTGGAACGTGATGCCTATGGGATTGGCTAACGCACCCCAGATATATCAAAGGAAGATGGATAATCTCTTCAAAGATTATTTCAGTTTCATGTTCGTATATATCGATGACATTCTGATCGCATCAAAGAACATGAAGGAGCATCTTAAACATTTGGAAATATTTTCAGATGTTTGTCATAAGGAAGGATTAGTGCTTTCGGAGAAGAAGGCAGTGATTGCAACAAGACAGATTGAATTCCTCGGAATTGAAATCGATGAATCTGGAATCATCCTACAAAGTCATATTGTAGAAAAGATACAAGGATTTCGGATACACTAAAAGACAAGAAGCGACTTGAGTTTTCTTGAGTTGTTAATTTTTTGGGATGTTCATAAACAATCGGCACATTACGGGAAGGTGTTTAGCCCATTACTCAAAAAGATGCAGTATTCAAATGGGAGGATGAACATCAAGAAGGAATTAAGCAACTTAAAGAAGTTTGCAAAAAGCTTCCTAAACTTGCAATTCCACAGGATGAAGATGAACTGGTTCTTTACACAGATGCCAGTGATTATTGGTGGGCAGCAGTTCTTACAAAGGCCACACCAAACGGAGAAGTGCCATGCAGATATTGCAGCGGTCTATTTACAGACAGTGAAGCAACTCGGTGGCATATCAACGAGAAAGAATTCTTTGCATTCAGAAAGGCTTTCAAAAAATGGCCTTTATTTTTACTGGCTAAAAAGTTTATCTTAAAAATTGATAATTCAAGTGTTAAAGCTTTTCTGAAAAACAAAATTGAATCAAAACCAGAAAAAGCTAGAATACTTAGATGGCAAGTGAATGCCAATATTATGATTATGATATTGCCATTATAAAATCTCATGAAAATGTTCTTGCATTTTCTAACAAGAGATGGAGGAATTGAAGCGATTCCATCCTCACAAATTTCAAGACATCTTGGAGACCAGCTTGAAATGCTACTCCGAGAATTTGATACCCTGGTCATCAATGCTGATTTGGCCGGAAAATTACAAAGGAATGATCGGGACAAAGTAACCGATCGTATACGAGCATGTGTCCTGTCTCACTCTTAGTTGAGAACGGCATTTCAAGGGCCACTCCTCCGGGCCGCTAATAAGCCAACGGAGCGTTTAGAGCGCAGGCTCCTCAACCTTTGTAGCGGGGATTCGGTACCTCTAGCACAAGTCCTAAGCCGGCGAAATGTTGGCCCAAGGAAAACCGATACTCGGAGTCAAATCCCGAGTTATCACATCAACCCAAAGACGTCCGGGGTAAAGGACGAAGAGATCAATCTTAGGCCTATGATGGGAAATTCTAAGGTTGATATTAACGAGATTAAAGTTTCTTGTTCTTGGCAGGAATACCAGGCAAACTGGGAGAAACTAATCACCAGGCAAGGAATTTCTCCAGAAAAAACAAAGATCGATATTTCTGGAAAATACCCAAGGGTTTGGATGCTTCCAAATTCCAGCCCACAAGAAGTGAAGAGGTGGTATGAGTTTGGGGCTTTGGCCTCGGTCTATACTACTTCACCTGCCTTCTCGGAGATCAAACAATTACCAAAATGGATCCAAGAAGCAGTTTACGAGTGCTGGTCAAATAATGACAGCTTGAAACGAGGGGATACCTTGGAACTGTATTTCATAAGTGCAGCTCCAGAGCCCGTCGGAAAAGGCGATCATGAAGCTTTTCATTACATCAGGCTTCGCCGACCAGAAGAAAGAGCCTTCAAAAATATCAAGGAGGCAAATTCAAAAGAAGTACAATTAGCCATGACCTTTACCGAAGATCAGATTACAACAAGAAGGGCATGGGGATTGTGGGTCTGTCTCACTGAGATGGACAAAGTCAAGTTTCCGTTCAAGTTTTATCGAATTCGAGTGAACGGATCATTCCTGTTGAATACTATGACAGAAAAACTACAAGATTTGCGAAGACTTGTTCGAAAGAAAAGAAATCTTCTCGTGGAAAACAAGGCTGGGGAGTAAAGAAACTCGCCGGAAATATTATAATATGGCTCACATCGGCCATTGGGAACTTTGGGTTTGTCCCGAATGTCAAAACCAGAAGGAACCGGAATTTGGCAAAGGATTCCGGCCAAAAGTCGATCGGAGAAGACCCGGCGACGGAGAAGATAAGCCACATAAGTATCCAAAGTTTCAGGGACCACCAAAAAAGTAGATTCCCCGACAAAGTTAAAGAAGGCATGTGACTCAAGGATAACCCACTCAGCAAAGAGACAAAAGGTGGGTCAGATCTAGTAATTGGCATCCAACTAATCAAGATGCTGATAATTCAAGCAAATGACGTAAGCAATGACGTCATAAGATTCCATCTAACTAAAAGACGGAAAAAGAAAAGTCATCAGGCTTTGGAGCCTTATCAGATTGCCTTGGATACCAGACAAGGAGGGTCCCAAGCCATGTGAAGATAGGAAAGTATCCACTACTTTCAGCAAGTGGATGAAAGGATCCAAGAAATAGAGGCATTACTTACCTCTATATAAACAAGAGTTTTCAGAAGGCTAAAGGCATCGAACATCTCCCTTAGTCTTCTACAAAAAAAAATTTCTTTGTAATCTAGTTGTGAGTTTGAATTTTCAGAGTGTTTTTCAGTTTCAAAATTTTCTGTTTTTAGTTTATGTGTAAGAGTGTGCAAGCCTCATATATGAGAGGCTAAACAGGTTTTCTCCTCCCAAAAGGAGATTACTAATGTAATAAATTTTTCTTTAAGTTCTTAATAAAATAAAGGCTTTTTGTTCAACATGTGTTCATAATGTACTATTGATTCATCCTTCAAAGAATTATTTCATACGCCTGGAGTAGGAAACGAACCAAGGTCATCTTTGAAAGCGATTCTTTGAAGGAGTCGGATAACTTGCGATCATCTTCCCGAGGTGAGGTTGAAATGAGTGAGGAGCCGTTTGTCAAACGATCTGGGGGCGTAATTTTCCGACTGGTGGTGTTGTGAGCCATCTCACTCGGTGCTGTTTATACCAAAAAAGAGGTATGAATTTTAAGGGATTTATTAATTTTACGGAAGCATGTTGGGCCTGATATGGTCGTAATGGACTATTTCCATTTTTACTTGTAAACCTTAGTTTGGAACTGATAACACAGAATCGAACATCTTTTAATTCTATGCCTTGTTAAGTTTATCGGCTGGAAACCTGACATGATCTATTTAAAACCTCCAAATGGAGACTGGATCTAAGTAGGTGTAACAATGCCCCGAATGAAACAGGTGACAGAAACTAAAAGTGTTCATATTCTGTGATATCTGGAACGAATTTAATCATGTTTCCTTATTTGTTATAAAGGGTATAATGGGAACTTCAATGTATATTTGAACTCCTTTAATATGGAAGGTCATAGTTGTAACTGAAACATCAAAAGAGGCCATTCTTGAACTTACCCCTTAGAAAATGATATTCTAGTTATCTAGTGAATGACCGACCTGAAAATAAGGATAGTAAATCCAACTTAGACACATTACAGTCGAGATACCGGAAATCACAAGGAAGAAGATATTCAATTGCTATTAGGATGATAGAATTATTGAAATATTACCTTTAACAAAGAATTTCATGTAAAACCCTAGCGGAGGGTTCTTCAAGAAAGAACTGGAGAGCTGAACGAGAGAGGGTCTCTGGAACACCTCGATGGTCTCGGGCAGTCGGATAAATCTTCTACTTCGATATCTTCTTGTTCGATCGAGAAAATCGTTCGTTGGAGAAGAGTATTTGAGAAGTGCCGTATTTTTTAGACGAAGTTACGTGTTTCTCTTAAGTCTTAAACCTGGTTAATTATTTGTTAATTAATCCCATAATTTATTTTTATTTTTGTATTAATTAAATCAATGAGAAAACGGTTTTAGTTTTTTTTTTGACTAAAAAATGTGTGTTAAGTCGTTTGGGAACCAAAAATAAATCCGCATTTTTAATTTATTTTTTAAAAAAAAAAAAATTTCCAAAATTCAACATCGGTTACAAAAACGTTGTCTAATGACTGACGTTAAAGGACAAATAGGCATCGTCAAAGAAACCCGTCGTAGAAACCGATGTCTATTAAAAATTTAGACATTGTTCGGGACATCGGTACAACAAAACCGATGTCTATGAACGGAAATCTCCGCAATAGACATCGGTGTTGCAAAAAACCGATGTTAAAACATATTAGACAACACAACAATGTGGAAAATGATGTCGTTTGGTAATGTCTATTCCTATTTTTCTTGTAGTGGGCTTGATTATTCTCTGTCAGGGCCGTACAATCTGTTACCAGATATTTGAGCAAGATCCAATTAATATGAGACAGGTGTACCATCTAGAATGTTCATTGATATCTATAAATAATCAATGATGTAATCAGCCATGGTATTCAATGAAACAATAAAATTTTAGATTCTCAATATTATGCTTGTCATGCTTTTCATTCAGTTCTTCTTTATGGTTGTTGCACTTCTTCAACAATTGCTAAACTTTATTATTATTATTATTATTATTATTATTATTATTATTATTATTATTATTATTATTATTATTATTATTATTGTTGTTGTTGTTTTTTCTTGTTGTTGTTGTTGTTGTTATTGTTATTGTTATTATTATTACTACTACTACTTTATCTTTTTTTTTTTACGAACAAAGACATATATAACTTTCGACACTAACACAAATAAATAAAATAAAATTTTATATATGGCGATGAATTGTAACCATTCGTCACTATTTAATATATATTATTTTACAATTTTCACAAAAGCATAGGTTCAACCATTAACAATAATTAATTTTTTTTTATATTATTCTCAACGGCAAACATAGATGGTTCACTAAATTTTTTCAAAAGGAAAATGAAAATTGTCAGTGGCGAAATTCTTAATGTGCGCTATATACATTTTTTATTTTATTTATATTTATATTTTTGTTTGATGTTAGCGCATCCACTACATTTCGTAGTTAGCGACAAGCTTTACGTTTCATCGCTAAAAGTTTGTCGCTATTTTATATTCATTTGTAGTGGTACTGAACCAAATCAAGAATAAGCGACAAAGAATTAAGGCAAAAATTAGAAAAGTATCCACTGCATATTGCAGGAATTCATTATTTGATGTAAATGTACATGTATACATTAAATGAAAATATCTAAGATCAAATATTACATTGTTTGAGCCCTATTCAACTCCCAAATGTATTTTATCTTATTTTTTCGGCCTTCAAATAACTGCATTATACCACAGAAAAAAAGAATATTCGAATTCAATAACTGACATTGGCTTTTTCTCAGTCAAACTTAAATTCAACCAAAAAAAAAAAAACAGAATTTTACCATTCATGGAGTAAAATTTCCTCTTACACTCTGTTCAGAAGTTCCTTCATTTGACGGGCCCTCGTTATTTCCCCTGAAGAACTGGAGTTGTTTATTGACTATTTCCAGCTCTTTTTTGGCATTTCTAATCTCAACACGAAACCTGTTCTCCACTTCGAGTGGGCCATGCACTGGATTTTCGTTTCTTATTCTAGCCTCCAAGATTAGGGTTTTAACAGTTTTATCTCTGTCTTGTTCGTTAACAGAGTTAATTATTTTCATGGTGTTGTTTATCCCGAACAGTCTGTGCACATTCTGAAAATCTTCGACTCTTTCGGATGGGAAGTAGCGTGCATAAATACAATTTTGCTCACATCTCCTCCGCTGGTGCTTGCACACTGCGCAGGGGATAATATGAAACTCATTGATATCATTATTCGTTATTGCCAAACTTCTTTTGTTTTCTGAAAGTTGAACTGAAGAATGAAAGTTATGAATTTTTTCAGGGATGATGAAGAATATATAGTACATGGATTTTCAGTCCCGAATAATCATCTGTTGCAAATATCCTTATTTCATTTTACCAATACATGTGTGCTTTAATGAAATTCAATACTATTTTGCAATAGAAAATCTAAGGTGTGGATTTTATTTTTCTATTTCAGTACAATGATTTTAATATGGCTGGATTACATTATGCTGGAAAAATCTTGTTTTTTCTATTCTTGATTTCCAATTGCGAAAACCATGAAAGTATAATTGATGTTTGAATTCAAATTGTGAATTATGGAAATAGTTATTTAAAAATGGTTGGAAAAGAGACTAAATTGTTTTGAGTATTGAGATGGGTATCGAAAAATGGGTTGAAAATTTCGAGTAAATAGAAGATTTTCAATCGTGGAAATAATTGCTACGGTGAAAAATGACATGCTGATAGTGTTTCTTTGGGGTATGTTTAAAGGCCTTATTTTCTGTATGGGTCGGCCCCAGCTAAACCAAATTGGACCTCAACTCTTGCCCATTTAAACATAGGGCAATTGACACAAATACCCACTTTTTTTAAGTCAATGTCATCCTTTTATGCTTCTGGTACAATTTTACCTAAATTTACGCTCCCGCCCTTTTTTTATACAACAATACGCTCCAGCAAAAATTCCCATACATTTTTACGCTTTGTTTCAACATTGTTTCTAACAAGTTTCAAACATATTTCTGTGTTTCAACATTGTTTCTAACATGTTTCAAACATGTTTTTTTTAATAAAAATAGGTAAAAATTGTATTTAAACATCGAAAACTTCATTGAAACAACACAGAAACATCGGAACAACATTAAAAAGGGTATGGAAACAACCCAGAAACAACGTAAAAAATATTTATAACACCACATCAATAAAAAGAGCTTAAAAATAGGTAAAAATTGTATTTACACATTGAACACTCATGAAAACAACAAAAAAATTTATTAGAACAACATTAAAAATATTATAGAACAACACTGAAACAATAGAAACAATGTACAAAATAATATATGAATAAAAAATAGCATAAAAAATAGGTTAAAGTTGTTTTGAAACATCGAAACAACAAAGAAACAACAAAGAAACAAATTTAAACAACATCAAAACAACTTATATAACATATAAAACAATGCAGGAACAAAAAAAAAAATGAAAAACAAATAATCAAAAAATAGCAAGGGGCGTTAAAAAAAATTAGGTACAAAAGGAAAAAAAATAGGTACAAGAGTAATTGGAGCATATTATGTGGTAAGGGTACAAAAATCAGCGTATTCCATGTAATTTCCCCTTAAACATAATTCCATATTTAGAATTTTAGATTAATCAAAATTTGAAAGAAATAATATTATATACCATTTTCAAAAAATGACAAAGGGTATGAAAATTAAGATTACATGAGAATTTGTAGTGTGTGTGTATATATATATATATATATTATTAGTAGAATAGCTGCCATTTTAGTTTCTTATAGAAAAAAATAATTAAAAAAAAAACACTAAAACACCATTTGATGGAAAATATAATTTATTAATGTTTTTAAAAGCCCAAATTCATGTAAAAATTCTGTAATCACTACAACAAAAATGAATAACAGTGTTTTTTTTTTCTTTTTGAGAATAAGTGAATAAGAGTGTTAATATTTCAAGTAATAATCTACACGTTGTGAGTATGACAAGAATTCTGTGCTTTATCTATAATAATTTTTACATTAATTTTTAATAATGAAAAAAACTTTATAAAGCAATAATCTTACATATATAGAAATAGAATGAGTTCGACATATACTCTAGAACTGCATGCATTCGTGCGTCTGAATTTTTTTTATTGAATATCTATGAGACAAGAAATTTAGGTCGATATACCTGATGGATTTTCCATTTCAAAATTGTGTTTCATCTTTTATTTCACCGCACGGATGATTATCAACATGTCTTCACATATTAAATTACTCGCACAGTGCTTTCACCAAGAAAAATTAGAAATTATTGTTGCAAGAAAGAGATAATGTGCAACTTTGAGCGTCAATCATATCTTTCATATAATGGTAAACCAATTCGAAGGACTTCTAATAGAGATATATAATTCGTTCAGATTTATATAAGGTTGAAAAGGGACCACACGACAAAATAAAAAAAATAAAATTCCTTTTTAGTGAAGAAATCGGTGATTCTTCCGTTGAAAGAATGACAAAAACATTAATCCGGGATTTCCTAATTACCAACTTGGTGAAATATACTATTCTTATATCGAAAAATAATATAATACATCGGCCTAAGGATATTGCTCTTTAATACTGGAAATCTTACATCAATATCAATTCATTTTCTTCCATGTATTTCAAGGCACGTACTTTGACTTCTTTTTTATTATTTTTTTATTTTAATGTATGACAAAACCGCAAAAATGGGCCACGTTATGAAAAGTTTTATTTCACAATATGGTCCTGCATTTTGGGATAGAGTCAATAACACCGTGGTCTTTTTTCTTGTGTTGAGTTTGGATTTGGGTGTTTGGGGACCGTCGATCTTACGGATTAAGATCCATAAGTGAATTTGATAGGAGTATTTCACAATAACATATTGAGCTTTTAACATGGTAGTAACGACAAATTTATATTAAACTTGTCAAAATTAAATGTTAGATAAGATTTTTTTTTTAAAAAAAAAACTTGGGATGTAGGTAATTTTTTAAAAACATTTTATAAGTTGTTAAACAACGATTAGAAAAATATTGTCAAATACTTTTATGGAGCTTATAAATTCTTAATCAACTTACATGATGCTCTGAAGAGCTCAAGAGCTTAGTCGAACACCCTTTTAATATAGATTACGACAAATTAATGGTTAACATTGCTAACATTTAGTTTTAACAACACAGTAAAATTTTTGTAGGTCATCGTGATTATTTAATGAAAATTCATATTGTTAGGACACTACAATGACGGTTGTCGCTAACCAAAAAAGGATAAAAACTACTCGTTTTTATATTTGTGACGATTGGGGAAATCTTCGTCGCTATAATGTACACTACTATTATTATTGTTACTTTATCTTCCAATCAGGGACGACATAAAAAAACTTCGACACTAACTCAATTAAAAAGGGGTGGAGAGGGGATTAGTTGTAGAGGGGGTCGATAGTTAAAGCCACATATTTAAATATTTATTACATATAGTAATAAAACTTAAATTATCTATATCTATATCTATATCTATATCTATATCTATATATATATATACTATCTTAAAAGTGTGAATGTTTCTTGCAATTTTTGATTGGACAAAAATATCCTTTAGACATAGTAAACTTTTAGGACAACTAAGTAAATTTGATATTTATTTAGCTTCTATTTATTCAATTATAAGACAATGTGACCTTTTATATTCTACATTTTAAAATTATTTATTCTTTCAGCTATAACTCTTAAAATATTTTGAATTTTCAAAAAATATTAGGTTAATATTAAACTAGATTTCGAGAGCTTTCTAACCATATGTCATAAGCATATATAAGGACTTCAAATGAGAAAATTTGAACATTATAAAGTTCAACATTATGTAAAAATTAAGAATTTATGTTTTTCTATAGTTTTGTTATTTATTTAATCTTTTTTGTTTAATTATATGAGAGATGTTCATTATAGCCAAAAAATTCAATCAGAAATATATTTTTTTAATCATAACACAAAGAATACTTTAAATTTCTTATAAAATCAATTTCAAATTTAAACTAGGTTTCAAAATCTTCAGCTATATGTTCTAAACATATACACAAGTCGTTGTAGAATAAAATTTTAGCTATTTAACTTTTAGTATGATGCAAAATTGTATATTTCTTATATTCTTTTAAATTTTCTCAATAATTAAATATGTCTATTATAATTTATAAGAAAAGACCAAATTACAATATACACGATAAGAAAAAATAAAACAAAAAATATTTTAGGTGGTTTTGATGCTAAATAAAAAGTAGAGAAAATACATAATTCCTTTATGGTCGAAAAATTCTCCCTCGATTAGAAATATGCAATTTAAAAATTAATTTATTGATGGCTGTTAAAGAAATAATATTGAAAACAAGAGAGTTTCATATTTTATTTTTATTGCAATTTCATGTTTATTTTATTTTAATTAGTCATATCAGTAAAATAAAAAGTACAAAATAAAACGAATAAGATTAACATGAAAAAAAAACGAACAAGAACCAAAATAAATTTGTCGCGGAAAAAAAAGTTACCTTTTAAATTTTAACTATATGTTAATATGACTTTCACTTAATTTTCTATATATAATATTATAAGTTTTAGTTTCTACTTTATTATTTTTTAATGTATTATGCTTTTAATTTTTCGATTATTTTATATCCTATAAATTTTAAGAACAAGTATAAAAAAGTGTTTAAAGTTGTATATATAAATTTATAAAAAAATAAAGAAGACAAACTTAATAAAAAAAATCCATATGTATTAAATTGACATTTATGATAAAACTTGAAGGTCGTTTGAAAATTACACCCTTAAAAATTACAAGTTTAAAATATCAATATGATACATATTTATAATAAAAACGTATACCAAAATAATTAAATTTTAATAAAATGGTGTGAAAGAGTGAAACATGAGCTAAAATTGGATTAGTCTAAAAGATCATATCTCGCTATGCAAAAGAAAAAGTAAATAAACTCATTTAATATGTAACAATTTGACAACTGAGAAAGTAATTATATATTAAAAATTATATATTAGTTCAAATACTAACATAACATTCATAAAAACTAAGTAAATTAAATAATTACAACAAATAAGAGTGAAAACATAGAATAAAAAATATTGAAAAATAAATAGTTATACTTGATATTAATGAGTTGAGATTGATCTAAATAATTTTGGGGGTTAATCTCACATATATAGATAGTTTAGGATTAAACCAAATGAAACATATTATAAAGATTTGAAAGAATAAAAGTAAATAGTTAAAAAATTATGTGGGTCATAGCCGGGAATTTTAAAGAAAAATTCAATGGCTTTCATATAATATGTATAATTTGATATTTTCGATAAAATCTCAGTTCATTTTAAAAGCACACCTTTATGACTTATAAATATTAAAGCACAAAGATAATTATTATAAAATTGGGTACAAATTATTCTAATTTTTACAAAATCAAATATTATGAAAAACTTGAAAACAAGAATCAGAAATGGAAAGTCACTGTGTGTATATGAAATCGTAAACAAATAAATAAATAAACTAAACTTATTTAATATGAAATAGTTTGATATTTATGTCAAAGATTTATATTTCTTAAATTACATGTTAATTTAGGTACCAATATAATAACCAAAATATTCAAAATAATATTTATGTATCAAATTTATTATGTTAAACTATATATAATAATAAATTGGAGTGAAGTGACCATATTTAGTACCAAGTAATATGAATTATTCCGTGCATAAGGAGGCGGAAGAGAATAGTTAGGGGGGGAGGGTTAACACTTGATATCTAAATTTTTGGCAATTATATTTTCTTATTTGATCAAAAATTCAATCAAAATTTTAAATAAAGATTAAAGTACTATATACCATTTTCTCAATAAAAGGCACTAAAAATGGATTGATAATTATATTTTACAACAAATAATATGATTTCATAAACGAGATTAAATGAAATCAATTTTAAATTTACAGTCTCTTCAAACAAATATAGATTAGTTTCAGTATATTAAGAATAATTGCAACTTTCATAGCTATACGACTCACAAAATTTACAACTATGTAAATTTTAATATAACCAAAATAGCCAAATTCAATTGCAAGTACAAACTCTAATAGTATAACGTATCTTTCTAAAACTTTATAAAATTTAAAAAACTATATTAGTTTTTAGTTTATTACGTATAACTTTTAAAAACATAAGTGAATGCAAAAAGAAATTCAAACATAAAAGTTAAATAGTATTATATTTAATTATTGAAGATTGACACGTGAAAATTGTTAACTTATTTTTTCTTTCATAAGACTATCTTTGGTTTTATTATTTATTAAATAAAGATATTTGGTGTGCAATTGAATAGAGTTTCAAACTCAGATTTCGACTTATCACTTTTTCATAGTTTTATTTAATACCTGACTCTCGATGAAAATAATGGATTAACGTTTTTATATATTAGGTTAATGTTTATTATTTTAAGACACTGGAAATAGGAGGACTACAAACTTTAAGTTTAAGTGTTAATGATAAAATATTGACTTTGTTACTAGAATTAAAATAATGTATGATTTTTTTTACATATATATTATATTGTAATTTTTTTACATTTCTTTAATCGAAGAACTGAGATAGAATAAAAGAAGTAAGCACATGAAGTATAAGAATTTGACTAACCTTTATTTTATTTAATTTTAATTGAATAACAATAACAAATAAACTGATGATATTATGATGGATTTTGGTATAATATTTAATTAATTATTTTTTTATAATGCGATAACTTGCATGTGATTTACTAATCATTAGCTTATGATTTATAAGCTAAATTATTTGTTTGATTATGTAAAATGCATCCAATGCTAAAAGAATTCGAAAATCAAGTAAGAGAAAAGACTTTTCTAGCCATAACAATGAAATAAAAGACCGATGAATTAATGTGATTGTAAGCTAATACAAAACTTATTTCGTTGTTATACTAATTGTAAAAATTTTGTGGGATTGAGTTCTTTAAAATGATTATTTAACAATTCATATTGATCTATAATCAAAGTAAAGCAAAATATATATTAAATACTGTGTAATATTTAAATTTAATTAATATTTATTTCACTTTTTAATATTTTAATATTAATTAGTAAAATTATTAAATGATAAAATTATTTTTGTAAAGTCATGTGGATTACGTTCTTACTAGTTATACTTAAATATAGAAGTCTTCCTAATTTTTTGGAGACTTGGTGTTGGTTCTATTTTCTTCTGGTATGATGATAATTGGCTTACGGTTGGCCTCCTTTGCAAATTGGTGGATTCACAATATTGTTCTAATGCTGATGTTAATTTCTTTTGGGATCAAACTCAATGGGATTTAAGCTATGTTGTTCATCTTCTGCATAAAGATGGTTATTGGAGAAATTCAAATACTTTAAATTGATGTTGAGTTGTTTAATTGGAAGCTTACTCCTAATTATACTTCAGTACTTTATATTCAGCTTGGGACAATTCCAAAAACAAAAATATTGGGCATTTCTAATAATATCAAGTCTTATTCAACTTTGGAACATTAATTGGTTCGACTATTTGGAATAGAGACTTTGTCAACATGGGCGTAATCAGGATTCCCGGCCAGTGCGGTCAGAATTTTTTTCGTTTCATTAGGGCGATCGTCGGCCGAAATTTTAAAAAAATGAAAATAAAAAATATTGCAATAAAAAAAGCAAATCTGAAGTTGTACCTTGCAACAATTCTTTGAAGGTTGCATACTCTATTTGGCTTATCTAGATTGGACTTTTTGGAGAAATGACTTATCCAGAAGGTTATTATTCAACCACAAACAATTATTATTATTATGGAAAATGGACTTTTAGATCTAAAAAGTTCATTTGAAAATTGATTCCAAAAAAGTTGTTCATTATCAAGTTTGAAACATATATCTCTTTCTACATAACAAACAAGTCAATCATTCATTCACCCATTACCCGCTCCGGACCCGGCGGGTTTTGAAACAATAGACTCGTTACCCGCCCCAAGACCCGCTTACCCAGATTCAAACCCGCCCCGTGCGGGGCGGGTTCATTGCGGGTCCGGATTTGAACCCGCCCCATTGCCATCCCTAACCTTAATTGGCGAAGGTAATTCTTGATTCTTTTGGCCTTTTAAATATTTTAGTCAATTTTTTTATTTGGACTAGATCTTGGACTGAATATTCAGTGCGATCCATGCCAAATTTAACAGAGCTACTATGGTCTACGAGATCCAGCATGATCCGTCGACCGCACTGGGCCTAAGGTGGCTACGCCACTGTTTGTCAAGAACTACTCTCTGTAGATTCCTAGTTAATTGCTAAAAGTTTTCAGATTGTTTCTATATGTCATTTTTGTAAGCCAAATGAGGAAAATTTTGTCCACGTGTTCTTTACTTGTACAATGACGCAATAGGTTTTGTTTCTTTATTTTATTTTATTTTGGCAGACTGTTCAACATTCCTAATCATGATTCTTATATCATTATGCAATGTTCGTTTTTGAATTTCTTCTCGTAAACAACCTAATAAGTTGGACATTAGGAAGCTTCTGCCTTTGCTTATCTTATGGTACATTTGATGTTATTTGATAACATACACCATCACTCAGCTCATGTCAGCAAAGATCCAATAACAGAAAATAAGTTGTAACCAATACATTCAGATTAGTTACTAGCAGTTGTAACCATCCGACAGTTAGTCTATTAGTTTGTCTATAAATACATACAGTTTACTCCTCTTAATTCATTCAATCATAATGGAAATACACTTTACCTTCTATATAGCAACTGGTCGCTATGCTCTTTTGACAGCAAAATCTATCCATTGCAGAAATACTTTTTAGGAAATTATGCTTTATCATTTATTAACCATTTCTTAGAGTTGTTTCGATCTTTCTTTTGCAGACAAATTTGAATTAGGGGGAGCCTATGTTGGGAATTACATCTTGAAGCTCTCCTATAAATACATGAAGCATTGGAGGATAAAAAAATAACACATTACTCAATAACACAACAAGAAAATTCAGCAAAATCAATTGTTCTTCATTTTCAATAATCGTATTGTACTAGCCTAAGTACATCACGTTCACATCTTGCTTATTAGGTTTTCTTTCTTGATTACACTTGCACTTTTGAGTTGTAATATTTCATTCAAAGTGTAATTTTGATTGTATTTGTAAAATCATCCAACAAGGCATACTTGTTGAGCGTTCTTTTGGAAGAATACAGTTGGTTGATTCACTAGGTGTTGAAGAGTTTGGTGCTCTTCATTGTTGTAAGAATAGTTTGGTACTTTTCATAGGTGGTGTTGTAAGAAGAGTGTGGTGCTCTTCAAGGTGAAGGTTGTAATTTTTTGTATCAATTAATAAACTTTTTCGTTTCGAAATCCACTCGGACAACCCGTGTGGTAGCGAACGTAGGCCCTAGGTGGTTGAAACAATATAAATCATAACTTGTTGATTTATTTTTCTGCACTTCATTCGAAAAAAGGGCTTATATCGGAAAATCGAGAAAATCTATTCACCCCCTCTAGATTTTCGTAGCCACTTGGACTAACAAGTGGTAACAGAGCCAAACTCTTTGGCAAACTCGTTCTTCATTGTGAGTAAAGAGGAAAGATCCCTGGCTACAACAAAAGCTATCTTACTACCGGCGCCTCAACCAATAAGCCACCTCTATTCGACGCCAACAACTATGCATTTTGGAAAGACCGAATGGAATACTTCTTACAAGGTTGTGGGTTCAATATTTGGAACGCGGTCATTGAAGGAATAACTCAACCAACCAAGAAATTGGAGGATGGAACTTTATTCCTCAAAAGTTTCAAAGAGTTCGATGAAAGTGACAAGAAGTCTCTCTCTAAATTCGAAACCATCTATGAAAGAACTAAAAATGTTAAACAAGCTAGAAAAACCATTTTTATTAAAGACTTCAAAAACTTCATAATGTTCGAAGGTGAAGAGATTTCGAAAATAGTGGAAAGGCTTGACAACATCGTCAATCCTTTATTGGCGCTCGGAAAAGTCATCTTCGAAGAAGACAAGGTAACCAAGGTATTAAATGCTCTTCCCGGTTCTTGGTCCGAAAAAGTGATGGCTATCACGGAAGCTCAAAATCTTGGGACTCTCAAGTTTGGTGAGCTTATTGGAAATCTTCTTATCTATGAAGTCTATATCAAAGAAATAAAGTTCTTCAAACCATCCACCTCTCAATCGGGTACGCAATCTACACCTAAAGGCCTTGCCTCAAGTTCAAATAATTCTTATTATACTAGTGATGAGGATGATGAGGAAACGACCGTCCTTGTACGAAAATTTGCAAAAATTGTCAATAAAATAAGGCAAAAAAGGCAAAAGACACTTTGTGCTTTAAATGCGGAAAATTTGGGCACTTTATAGCAAATTGTCCTAAGATGGTGGAGGAAGAACAAAAGAATAAAAAGTTTTTTCCTAAAAAGAAGGCTTTGAACGCGAATGTCTAAACTTGGGATGAACTCCTTGCACATCCGATGATGAAGATGAAGCCGAACAAGGACTTATGGCCATAGATGATGAAAATAATGAGGTATGCTCTAACTTTTACTCTTCCTCTTTAATTGATAAATTTCAAGGATATTATGATGATTTACAAAATGAGTTTAGAGATATGATCTGCAAATACAAGAGTTTGAAAAAGGATTTTAAAGATTTAAAATTAGAGAAAGATAAGTTATTCTCTTTTTATGAATATCTTGAAATGTTTTAACTTGAGTACCGATAAGGTTACTAAAATTCTTGGTGCATAAAGAAGTGAGAAATCTAAACTAGGACTTGGTTACAAACCTTTTCAAACCGATTTCAAGAAAAAAAAACCAAGCTCTAACTATTATTCGTGCTAGTACTCCTAGAATAATTACTTGTTTTTATTGTGGTAAAAGTGGACATCTTTCTAGCACTTGTAAAATTAGAAATAGTAATAGTCATATTTTGATACCCAAGGGTCTCAATGCTAACCTCCATTGACCCCAACATTCTAGGGTACCTAAAAACAAATTATTTGTAAGTAATTGGGGCAATCACAATCAAGGAGGATTTCAAATGGCTCATGGATAGTGGATGTCCGTGCCATATGACCGGAAAAGAACAATATTTTACCAACATCAAGCTCCAAGAAGAAGGAATGGTCATGTTCAGGAATGGCAAAGGAAATATCCTTTGCAATGGAGACACTGGGAATTCTTCTTTCTCTCCAAATGATGTTTTATTAGTAGATGGGCTTAAGGTTAATTTGATGAGTGTAAGCCAACTGTGTGATTTAAATTATGAAGTTCTTTTTAATAAACAAAAATACCTTATTCTCAAAAATAGTAAAACTATTTGTGAAGCTAGTAGAAAATGAAATCTTTACAAAATTTGTACAAGTGATTTGATTAGTCAAATTATTTCTTGTCTTGTTTCTAGCAATGATTTAACTAGTTTATGGCATAGGCAACTTGGACATATTGGATACAAAAATTTACAAACCATTTACAAAAACCTGCATGTCAAAGGACTACCCAAATTCAATTTTGAAAACCTTGGCTTATGTGACATTTGTAAAAACAACAAATTAGTTAAAAGTAATTTTAAGCCCAAAAATAAAATTTCTACAACCAAGCCTCTACAACTTCTTCATCTAGATTTGTACGGGGATATTGGCACGACTAGTCTAAGTGGAAAACATTACACCTTCATTATAGTTGATGATTTCTCTAGATATACTTGGGTTATTTTTCTTGCAAATAAAAGTGATGCCACTAATGAGTTTGCTAAGTTGCATAAACTTATAGATAATGAAAAAGAAGATACTATTAAATCTATAAGGAGTGATCGAGGAGGTGAATTTGATTGTGAATTTAGAATCTTATGTAAAACCAAGGGATATGCTCATAATTTTCGGCTCCAAGAACTCTTCAACAAAATGGTGTAGCCGAAAGGAAAAATTGGACTTTAAAAGAAATGTGTCGGTCTATGCTCAATGAGTTTTCTCTTCCAAAATATTTTTGGGCCAAAGCCGTTAACACCGTTTGCTATGTCATGAATTGGGTATATCTTCGTCCAAAGTTAAATAAAACTCCACATGAGCTTTGGAAAGGAAAAACACCAAATATTAGTTATTTCAAAATATTTGGTTGCAAGTGTTTTATCTTGAACACCAAGGATCAATTGGACAAAGCCGATAAATGAATATTTATGAGGTACTCGATTAAGAGCAAGGCATATCGGGTATATAACAAGACAAGCTTGATGGTTGAAGAGACTATTCACGTCAAATTCAATGAAGCCTCCGATGTTGAAAGAATCACAAATGATGATAGTGATGAAGAAGATGAAGTTGGACCTATTGTTCCAAACTACACTCATGATAATCAACCTTCTACCTCAAATGTTCAACAAGAGGATAAAGGTGATATTTTAGATCTTCCCTTGGCACTAAAGTTTAAAAAAGATCATCCAAAAGATCTTATTATTGGGGATCCACTTGACAAGGTAATGACAAGAATGAAATTTGCCAAAAAAGCTCTTATATCTCAAAAAGATCCAAAGAATACCAAGGAAGCAATTGAAGATGAAAATTGCTTTCCAAAGATACAAGAAGAGCTTAATCAATTTGAAAGTAATGATATTTGGGAACTTGTGCCGTGTCCTCTATCACAAACTATCACAGGAACAAAATGGGTATTCTGGAACAAACTCGGCGATCAGGGCAATATCGTTCGAAATAAAGCAAGGTTAGTAGATCAAGGTTATTGTCAAGAAGAAGGTTTTGACTATGATGAATTTTTTGCACCCGTAGCACGTTTAGAGGTTATTCATATATTGCTTGCTGTTGGGAAATTTATGTAATAGATTTTGATGATACCATGTAAAACTTAGACTAGGAAGTTGGCACCCCAATTCAACTGTAAATCAACTTGTAATAGATTGGAATTTATAAGCTGAGTAGAAGTAGCCAAGTTGAAGATTGCAGGACTCGACTGAATATCCAAGAGAAGACACAGCTGGTTGGCAGCTCAGTGAAGTGCAGAGAAGTATCAGTTAAGTGACAGAAAAGTTGTCTCAGTCAGTTGACTGACAGCAAAGTCATTCTAAAATCATTGGAGTTGACTGTCAAAGGGGTTATGCAGCAGAAAGGATCAAGAAAGCTGAAGAGATCCGTTGTCAAGAAAAGTCAAAATTTTGCCGGAAATAGGCATGTGTCAGACTGCCTACCTTAAAGCTGATTTGCTGAAAGAGTGCAAAAAGCAATGAACCAATGAGATGTACCTGAAAACCTGCAGAGATTAAGGAAAGGCTGCAAAGCATTTAATTCAAGGTACAGTCTACATCAAAGCTGCAAGACAAGACAATCCAACAACCTATGAAGTGGAGTTTGAAAATGCATCTATCTCGTCAACGGATACATTTTCAAACTACCACAATAAAAGGCTGAGGAGTTCTTAGAGAGAAGACACTTATGCAATCTGAGACACAAAAGAAAAATCAAGCAAAGCAAAGCAATATCTCTCAAGCTTTCAAACATTATCCTTAAGCCTGAAACTCAAAGGAAACCGATCCAACACACTCAGTGAAGGAAAGACAACTTCATTTGTTGAAGAGGAAAAACTTGTTTCAAGAAAAAGGGGTCTACTCTCCAAGGTTGAAGGAGTTATAGTAAGGTTCCAGATCAAACCAGAGGCTTTGAACCTATTAAAGGGTTGTGTGAACAAATCCAAAGGTTTGAAGGACCTGAAGTAGCAGGGCAGCCGTCTTGTGAAGAAGTTGAGTCCCAGGAGCAGCTAGCTATGTGATCAAAGTTGTCTCCGACTGTAACCATTTTTTAACCGAGTCAAAGTTACACTAGTGGATTCCTCCAGGGTTTGGAAAAGAGTGGATTAAAGGAATTACCCCATCCTCGAACCACTATAAATTGCTTATGTCTTTTACATTCAGCACACTTACTTTCTTGCTCATTATATTTGCTGTTTGTTAATTTGCTAATTAAGTCAACTAAAAACCAAGTCAACTGTATTTTTAAAGTGTTAACTGAATCAGCTGAGTTATACTATCAATAGCTCAGTCGAGTTTGTTGAGTGGCTAACTCTGTTGTGCAAGTAAACTTAGTTGTCCACCAAGGACTTAGCTGAATTGAGTCTACTCTGAATCTATTAAAAGGAAAGTTGGTAAAGTCTATTCAACCCTCCTTCTAGACTTTATTTATCACCCCTTTGGGACCTACAAGTGGTATCATAGCGGTTGGTTCATTGAGCCTTCCGCACTGGTTAATGAACTAGATCTCATTCTTTTTCAAAAGAACAACTCTTGCAGTTTTTAAAGATTTTCTTTTAAAGCAATGTTATTATCATGGAAGCAAATCTATTTTAAAGTTACAACAGAGTTGACTCAAACAGTTGTGTCCTTGAGGGACAGCTAAGTTGGTTATTCAGCTAAGTTAGCCACTCAACAGACTTGATAGAGCTATTGATAGAATAGCTCGGCTGTTTAACCTATACTTAACTTGGCTGGTTCGGTTTTAACAGCGGAAGACTTAACACCCTTTGATTTGTTTTAAGTTTGTTTTTAACACTTGATTCTAAGCACTTAGTTATTTATCAGTTGGATAGCAATTATGAACATCAGATATAAAATGAATATGCAGGAAGTAAATTTGCTGAAAGTAAATGACACAAATATTTTATAGAGGTTCGAAGATGGGGTAATTTTTCTAATCCTCTCTTCTACAACTCCTGGAGAAATCCACTATGTAACAGATCAGTTTACAAAGCGGTGAACAGTCTGGAGAAAGCCTTGATCACACAGCTGGCTTCTTTTGCGACTCTTTTTTTTTTATGGCGTAACGCTTTATTTCACTCACTTCTCAAGTTCTTGGATTTGATCACGAAGCCTCAAACAAACTTGATAATGGTTCTACCTTGAACCTTCCTACAATCCCGACTTGGAAAGTAGACCCCTTTTAATTCTTCAAAAGTTTCCTCTTCAACAGATTTGAAGTTGTCTTTCCTTCACAAAATTGTGTTGGATCGATTTCCTTCGAGTTTCGGACTTGAGGAATTGCTTGAATGTTAATGAGAATATTCCAGGTTAGATGCTTGAATATAGCTTGCTTGTTCATGGTTCAGTCCCGCTTCTTCTCAATAACTTCATCGCCTTTTATAGTGCATTTGAAATTTTTCCTGTTGAAGAGATATGCTAATTTCAAATGTCACTTGTGTTCGTTTTGTCTTTTCTCGCATCCATGATGTTGACATTTCCTCGTATAAATTGTCTTCGCAGTGATTGCGGATGTCCGACACAAGGTGCAAGTGTTTCCCATCGGCTTATTCTTTTGCACACCTGGACAAACACTTTAGACTGATGACTTTGACATATTACTATTTTGAGTAATATTATCGACTTTAATCAACGGATCTAAGTCATTTGTCTTGACTAGATCATTGCTTTACCCTGTGACTTGAGTCGCCTCAATCATTGGATAACTCAACCGTCACTAACTTTGAGACTTAGCTTCGAGTTGACTGACCGACACTTACTTCTGCTCTCACCGACACTCCTTCACGAGTCCTTGACTTCCTTCTTGTCCATACTCACCGACACACAATAGTCTTCAATCCAAATCAGATTGACTTCTTGTATTCCTTGGCATAGTGACTTGACTCGCTTTTCCAAATTTTTATCTATTACAATACAAATTACAAGGAAAATGGGGTGCAACTTCCTAGTTTAAGTTTTACATGGTATCATCAAAATCTTCTCAATAAATTTCCTAACAATTTCTCCCTTTTCGATGATGCCAAAACTTAAAAACATTCAAAGAAAGTAAACAGCAAAGATACATACATGCAATGCAGTAACAAAGAATGTATGTTTAAAATAGATCATTTTATTGATCATAGCATTCTTGTCATTTACACAAAATTTTTAATCGGATCGTGAGC
Organism: Rehmannia glutinosa; assembly: GCA_016081115.2. Lineage (NCBI taxonomy): Eukaryota > Viridiplantae > Streptophyta > Magnoliopsida > Lamiales > Orobanchaceae > Rehmannia > Rehmannia glutinosa. Next base: position 16,630 of record JABTTQ020003091.1, on the reverse strand, counting down.
AAGAAATGTATACATGTCAAAACATGGTATGCCTATGCTAAGATACATAAAGAGTGAAAATTACAGGGAAATTCACTAAGCTTATTACAGAAGACTTACATAGATGTATTTACACAAAAATACATGAAGGGGTTGGTAGCAACACTTCAACGCCTTTGTTGCTTCCTTCTTCTCTCTTCTTCGTCCTTTCTTCTGTCAGCTTCAGCTCTCTTTCTTTTTCTTTCCTCTTCATCTCTCCTTTTCTTTTCATAGGCCCGTTTGGCAACAAGGTCATCCCTTTGCTTCCTCTCGAGCCATTCTCTTGTTTGCCTCTGATTTTCCTCTTCTTGCCTCCTTATTGCTTCGGCGTTCTTCCTTTCAACCTCTAGGTTCGCAAGGTGATCATATCCACCAGTAGATCGCCTTTCTTCTCGTGATCCACATACAATACATCCTTTGGTTTTGGTCGAGGCCGGAGCCTCTTCCACCACCACTTCTTCCTCTTCCTGACCTAGCTCTTCCACATCTGGGCGTGTATCATCGAGTCTTCGTTTCGGTGAGTGATCACTGAAGATCACGCTTTACCGATTTAATCACATCCAATCCTTTTTCCCAAGATAAATCCAAAGTGCTTGAGCAGAGCCATTCCTTGGAAGTAGCCTTTCCTCGATTCAAGAGTCTTAAACTCCTCGATTGATCTAGGCTCGCCCATCATCGTATCGCATCCTCGATCCTTTCCACTGGAAGACCACCAAATATTTTCATTAGATTCTCGCACGCGAGCATCTTGCTTTTTCAAATAACTCCTCAAATCCCGCCGATGATTTTTCTTTTGTCCTCGCCATTGACACAACAAATTTTCTCGAGTGGTAAGGTCACGGAGTTTCTTGAGAATAGAGGCAGTAACTTGACCTTGCTGAGGGGTTTTGGCTAACATCAACTGCATATCTTTCGAACTTCTTTCCCCCTCAGCTGCTTTGCCTTTCTTCAACTGTTCTTCTTTTAGATCCTTGAGGGACTCCTCTTCCCCTTTTTTGGCATCATCAAAGAGAGAGGTATCCCAGGGAACATTCCACTAAGGATAAAGTCCAATCGGCTGATAGTGGAATTATGCTTGGAGTCGGCTGCATCATACACTGTTCTGAATTCAGAGCGTGTTTCCTTAGACTCGGCTGATACTACCTTCATTTCAGCCATGAGAAGGCTGAATTTCTCATTCATGGAATTCTCGAGTCTGGCAATCTCATTCTTGTGGAAATGTTGCAGCAGCTCCATTTCCGACTTGTGGGACTGATTTATCCTCTCAATATACTCTTTCATTATCTGGTGATATGCCGAATTATCCGCACTCCACAACAGCATTTTTGCAAATAATGCTTTAAAGTAGCGGACTTCCTCAGATTGCATTGTCACACAAGAACCCATTCCCGATGCGCACTATAGCTCCTCTTAAGTCACCGTGAGGGTGGCATCACGATTGTCCAGCGGAGATCCAAGGATTCTTGATGGCATTCTATTTTCTCAATCTCTTCACGAGATAGTCTTGAAAGCTCTTCTAACTCACCAAGGAGGCGGACTCCGGCCATTCTCCGCATCAAAATCAAAGTTCATTGGAACAATCGTATCCATGGGGATGATCAGCGCCACAAGATCGTATATTTTCTTATTTCTCGTGCGATTCAAATTCTAGGTTTGGCAGATCAACAAAGGAAAGGAAATTCTTCCTCAAAAACATCATTGCGAACAAAGGGGATCTCTAAGTCTTTTGCTTGGCGCGCTTCCATTGTTCTCGATGACTAGATTCAGCCTTCCTGCCTCACCGCAGAGCTTTATCGGCAAGCTTGTCACAAAATGCATGGGAGCCTCGTGACGGAGTCAGAAGAGTCGTATCGCTGTAGTCGGAAGCCTCGTGCAGATGACTTTGCCCACCGGGGCATTGAGATATTTTTCCCACCGACGATCCTCACCATCCTCAACAACCTTCCTCGGTCCTCGAGGTTTTTCCAAATGAGTTATCTTGTCTTCACCGCATCATCACCTTCATCGGATAATGATGAGACTCGTGGAGTTGGCTCATCATCAAAATTAAATCTCATAGAAATTTCTCACCGACTTGGCTCTCGAGATTTGTGAACATCCTCCGTGATTGGGGTGGACTCGCTTCATCTTCCGATCCCAAAAATGACGCCTCAATATTTTCTTGGGAGTCCCGAAGGGCACCAATGACTTCATCTCGTGGGCAACACCTTCGACCGAGGTATGTTATCAAAGAATCTACAACATTTTCTTACCTAGGAAGTCTCAACTTCCTAAGGCCTTCAGCATTTTTAGCAGCCTCAATCACAGGGTTTTCTCAGATTCCCTTCGGCTGCATCGAGCCGTCTTAGTGGTCTTGGACGATGGCATCCATAAGAGTCTCAACCCTTGATTGCACTTTCATAGCCTGAGTGTTAACTCCTGGCTTCACCATCCTCGTGCCTCTACGCATCAACAAAGTCATTGGCCTTCGTAGCAAAGGATATTTCAAATTGAGACAGAGTCAATCGTCCGAGCTTCATCAATGTCACTGCTTTTTCGATTCTTTCTCACCATCGACTCCAATCTCCATTGACGTGTCTCCCACAAAGAACCTCCAACCTAGCCGTGTGTGAGAGAGTTTCCCACCGGGCGTATCACCTAAGTGACTAATTATGGGGTCAATCGCTCCGAGACGCGGCTTTGTCCGTTGAGTGCTCACCGCGGCAAGGTGTGAGAACACCTTCTTCACGGGCCGGCTTGGGGTGCCCAACTTCCCTTTCATCGCCAATTCCTTGGAGCCATCCTCCGATTGCACGGGGACATGGCTCAAAGCAATGTCCAACGCACCGAATCTGTGTGCCACTCCCAGGATCGGTCTGTAAGAGTTTGGGAAGACTCTCCTGACCTTCGAACAAACGCCGCCGTGCATGGCTCGATTCTCTCAAAGCCTCGCCGCATATCTCGACTTCTACCGTAGCAAATGGGATCCATATCTTCATCACTGCCTCGAGAGAATATCAAGATGCGTGTGAGTATGCTCTATAGAGCCTCGTGAATGCACACATCTTGATTTCTCCAATGCCTGGGCTTGCTCGGTAGCTCTCTCCTTTTCTTCTTCCTTTAGAATGCACAGATGTCTAAGCAATTGTCTTCATCCAGGGCAGACGTACATCATTTATGCAGAGGAATCGGAAGCTCTTCCTCTTCTTCAATGAACTCGTGGCGAGTAAACCGCACCGAGTGATCCAGCTTCCATGCTCTCCACTCTCTTAAGCGCCGTTGAATATCGGGATAAACCGAGAATACATGATCACATCATCATCATCTTCATCTCCACTGAATGGGAGGTAAGAGACCTTGCTCTTCCTCGTATGCAACAACATCAATTTTAGGAGGGAGACAACTCTTTCAACATCGTGCACAATTGTCTCTACAAGGCTACTTTCCTCACCTATCTTCCTCACAAACTGGGGTCTTCATTAGGTCGCGATCATCACGCAGATTTTACAGATTCTTTAGCAACCTCAGAGACTCTTCCCCGAGCATCGCAGCCTCGATTCTTCCTCCTACTGAATCAATTCGATTGTTTTCTCGCTCGGGAGATAGCTTGAACAACCTTCTCTTCTTGGTGCGAACTGGAACTTCTCGGTTCAATCTCACAGATTCATCAAGTAGGGATTCGTACACTCTTCTTGGAGGAGTCGCTTTCTCAACTTGGCGCCCTCTTCTTCTTTACGATCGAGTAGGAAGTCGATTTCTTCTCGCCTCCGCGCAGGACAGGAGTCTTGGCTGCTCGGGCAGTGACTCCTTGGCCACAGGGGCATGAGCTTTCTTTGGCTTGGTCATGGAGGCAGAGCAGCTTGATGCCGCAACCTCTTTCTTCGGGAGGGGTCTCACCGTGTCTTTGGGTCACCGATTCCCCCTCACTTGTATCGGCTTTCTTAGCGTGAGCTCTCTTCCTGGGCACCGTGAGAGATTTTCCCAACATCTTCTTGTTCACGTGGAAGGGCTTGCCATGACGGAGAGAAACACCTTCACTTCCAAAGAGATGGCCAATCACCAGGCCATAACCAAGGGAGCATCCGAAGGACCCATCCTCCTTAAAGGTCCTATTTAGCACATTTTGGCAGAGTCTGCTGTAAACAAACTCAGCCCTTAGCTTGACTTTCTTCTCCCGCATGATCGCAACCATGACGACGCCTTAGTCTTGACAAACCGATTGAATCTTCCAAATTTTATGTCGACACATTTCGAGACGACGTCCATCGCCTTGTGATAGTCGCCCTTCAAATGACTCTTCGGGCCGAAAACCACTTTTGCAAAGACACTCGCTTGGCAACTTCCTTCCAAGCAAGAAGCCTAGGTCGACATCCGCCTCCGAGATGTCCTTCAAGCCTCCTTAGGCAACAAACATGCGATTGCTTAGCAAGGTCTTTCGTGACCGACTTTTATGACCTTGCTATGGACGGAAGATTTGATTTCATCGTCCCGCATCAGCCGATTCACGTAGAACATCGCTACCTCTTCAAGGTAGGTATGAGAGTATTCCATCGCCGAAAGTCCTTCGCATCGACTTCTCCAACATTTCAGCCTATCTTCGTAACCAGGGTTTCATTAACACCCTGCTTGATCATCCCATCGAAATCTACAGAAGACCAAAGCAGGATTTGCTTCAAAGCTTCACAAAATCATACTTTGGGACCATTTTCAGAAATTTCTACCGATCAAAAAGTGAGATACTTGCTTGAGAGAAGTTAGGGTTTCGTAGAGAAAATGCTTCTTTGCTTGAAGATGAACAGTTTATGAAGAGAGAGAAATGCAAAAGTCCGTATATAAAGGTCGTGAAAGGACATATTTCGGATTTTGAATTTTTTGATCAAAATCAACGGCTAAGATTAGAGCTTCAAAATCGCATTTAATTCCTCGCATTAAATGCAACAAAGATTTATATCCAATCATATGGATTACCAGCATTTTTTATCATGGATCGCCATTATTACGCCGACGCTCATCCTTAAAAACATTCCCGCTATTTAAATGACCGCTTTTTGTCTTTAGCTCATAAATGATTCAGCTTATATCCAAAGTGACTTAGCTCGCTTTTCTCTTCTCATGATGTAACTCACCGCTGCCTAACTCGATACAAACCGACTTCCGACCAGTCGCTTCACTTGGCTAAAATGTGAAACTTTATCTTTTCAAATTTCTCATCTTCTATCTCACGATTGAGTCTTCTAGGTATACTAACCCACTCAATTAGCCCTAATTCATTCTTGAGCTCTTCAAACCTTGATTCACATAGAGGCTTTGTGAATATATCACCTAACTTCTTATCGCCCGTATGTATCCCAAGGTGATGTCTTTCTTTTCAACATGATCTCTTATGAAATGATATCCGACATCAATGTGCTTTGTTCTTGAGTGGAACACATGATTTTGAGTGATTGCAATAGCACTAGTGTTATCACACATAATTGGAATCTCTTTTCTTCAATCTCATAATCTCTCACCGCCTCATCCATAAGACTTGGGCACAACAAAAGGGCCCGCGGCTATGTACTGCCGTCACCGGATGTGGCTATTGAGTTTTGTTTCTTCAACCAAGAAACCAATCTATTTCCGAGCATTTGACATGTACTGGAGGTACTTTCCTGTCAACTCTACATCCAAGATACCGAGCCTGAGTAACCAATCGCCTTGAATCCACCTTCCTTGGATACCATAAGCCAACTTCCCGCATCCCTTCAAATGGCTTAGATTCTCTTAGTCAATGTTGCATGTGGTTTCCTTGGTGCAGATTGAAATCTTGCACATACACCTACCGCAAAGGTGATGTCCGCTCGGCCGCGTTAAATAGAGCAATGATCCAATGAGAGCTCTATATCCGTTTGATCAACAACTTTGCCATCTCAGATTCATGTCTATCTTGATCGACGTGTTCATAGGAATTTTCACAGAAAATTTCTCTTCCATACCAAATTTCTTCATTAAATCTCTGGTATACTTGGTTTGACTTATGAAGGTTCCATCCTTCAATTGCTTGACTTGAAGTCCTAAGAAGAAGGTCAGCTCTCCCATCATGCTCATCTCAAACTTACCTTGCATGAGGTTTGAGAACTTGTCACACATCTCTTTATTTGTGGAACCAAAAATGATGTCATCCACATATATTTGAACAAGCAAGATACTCTTCCATCTTGAATTCTGAAGAGTGTTCTATCAACTTTGCCTTTGGTGAATCCATTGTCAGTTAGGAATTGAGACAATGTATCATACCATGCTCTTGGTGCTTGTTTCAATCCATATAGTGCCTTCACGAGCTTATAGACCTTATCTCCAATAGTTTTCTGCTCAAAGCTTGGAGGTTATTCAACATAGACTTATTCCTCTAACAGTCTATTTAAAAATGAACTCTTCACATCCATTTGATAGTCTGTGAAGTTCTTATGTGCAGCATAAGCAAGAAACATTCTTATTGCCTCTAATCTTGCAACTGGAGCAAAGGTTTCATCAATCTATGCCCCCTTCTTGGAAATACCATTTGGCTACCAATCTTGCTTTGTTTCTTACAACAGATCCTTCCTCATTTATCTGGTTTCTGAAAACCCATTTTGTGCCAATAACATTTTGATGGATTGGCCTCTGCACTTATTCCCATACTTTGCTTCTTTCAAACTGATTCAGCTCTTCTTGCATGGCTTGAATCTAATGTGTGTCATCCAATGCTTGAGACACATCTTTACGCCCTATCTGGGGAGTAAAACAAGTGAACATAACTTCATTCTGTGCTCTGGATCTGGTTCTTATGCCATCTCTTACATCTCCAATTACTAACTCCGGTGGATGGTCTCTCAGCCATCTCACATCAGGTTGGAGTAAGTCTGCTGGATTCAACCGTCTCGTAGCTAAGTTGTCTTGAACAACTCTTTCATTTTCATTCAGCTGCAGACTTTCCAGCTGTCTTTGAGATTCAGCAATCTCATCTTCATCCGGGTTGAGTGCTCTCACTTCAGCTTCAACATAAGGACTCTTCTGCATAGTTGGCTGATTTAGCTTATCAGCTAACTCTTTAATGTCTTCTCCATTCACATTGGGTTCATCAAAAACCAAATGGATAGACTCTTCTGTGACCATTGTCCTTTTGTTCAGCACTCTATAGGCTTTACTCTCAGCTGAGTATCCCAAAAAGATACCTTCATCAGCTTTAGCATCAAAAGCCTTCAAGTTGTCTTTGCCATTGTTGTGGATGAAACATTTACATTCGAATATCCTGAAGTACCCAACATTTGGCTTTCTCCCTGTCCAAATCTCATAGGGAGTCTTGGTCAATTGCCCGTTGATCATGCATCTATTTTGAGTATAGCATGCTGTGTTAATGGCTTCAGCCCAAAATCTCTTAGGTAATCCAGCTTCAGCTAACATGGTTCTTGCAGCTTCCTTGAGAGTTCTGTTCCTTCTTTCAGCTACTCCATTCTGTTGTGGAGTTCTTGCTACTGATAATTCATGAGTAATACCATTTTCAACACAATACTGAGTTATTATCCCATTGACAAACTCAGTTCCCCTATCAGATCTTATTTTTATGATGGTTTGGCTCTTTTCATTTTGAACTCTTTTCATCAGCTGAGGTAACTTCTGCAAAGTTTCCTTCTTTTTACACATGAAAATTGTCCATGTATACCTTGAATAATCATCCACCACCACTAAGGTGTATTTCTTTCCACTTATGATGGCTGGCTCAACTGGACCAGATAAATCCATATGCAACAGATGTAATATCATTGTTGAAGAAGGACTTGGCTTATCTTTGAATGGAGACTTTATTTGCTTTCTCATCTGGCATGCGTCACATACACTTTCTTTCTTGTACACTGAGTCTGGTAATCCTTCTACAAGATGACTCCTTACAAGCTTGTTGATTGTCTTGAAATTCAGATGATTTAGCTTCTTGTGCCACAACCAACTTGATTCCGTTGTGCTCTTTGCTACCGCACAAGTGCTTGGTGTGGCAAGAGACCAATCTACCACATACATGTTCTTTTGCCTTGATTCTGCAAGACTATTTCATTTGATTCAAAGATCTTTGATCCGCACACTCCCATGTCAATCCAACATTGTAGCCTTTATCACGAGTTGGTTGATGCTTAACAAAGTTGAAGTTGAGGCCTTCAACATAAGCAACATCTTTGATTTCCAAACCATTCTTTCGATGGATCCTTGTGCCTTTGATCTCCCCTGGAGCTTCATTTCCTCCAAATATAACTTTTGCACCTCTAATCTCCTTGAATCCTGACAGATTTCTCTTGTTTCCTATCATGTGTTTGGAACAACTGTTGGGAAATTTATTGTTTAGATTTTGATGAATGCCATGTAAAACTTAGACTAGAAAGTTGGCACCCCATTTTCCTTGTAAAATGCATTGTAATAGATAGTACGTATGAGCTGAGCCAAGTCAGCTATGCCTGGATATGCAAGAAGTCAACTGAAGACTAGAGGAAAGACTCAGCTGTGAAACAACTGAGTATGGCAAGGAAGAGAAGACAAGAACTCGACCGAGAAGTATCACTGCTGGTACAATGCTGTGTGAAGCGGTCACCAAGTCAACTCAAGATAGCCAAGTCTCAAGTTGAAGTGACAGATGAGTCATCCATGATTGGGAAGACTCAAGTCACCTGGGGAAAGTTGAAAGAATCTGCACCAAGTCAAGACACTAAAAGGATCCGTTGTACGTAAGTCAAGAAGATTACTTAAATAAATAATACTTCCATGCCGCCATGCTTAAAGTGCTCGCCCCCGTAAGCATGCAAAAGGAATGAACCAATGGGAATCATCGCACTGTGTCGACTGGAAAGTCGGACATTCATTTAATACGAGGAAATGTCAACATCGAGGATCGCAACAAGACAAGCCAACGAACTAAAGTGTCTTTTGAAAATCACCTATCTCTTCAACGGGCGATTTTTGAAAGAACACTATAAAAGGCCGAGGAATCATTCTCGAGAGAAGGTTACTCAACTACGAACTTTCAAGCGATTATCAAGAATCGTAACCGCAAAATATTCTCAAAATATTCAAGCATAATCATCAAGCCCTAAACATCGGGAAATCAATCCAACACTAAGTCGAAGGAAAGACAACTTCAAATTGTTGAAGAGGAAATCTTGTGAAGAATCAAAGGGGTCTACATTCCAAGGAGGATTGTAGAAAGGTTCAAGGTCGAACCCATCTCAAGTTATTGGAGGGCTTCGTGATCAAATCCAAGAAGCTTGAGCAAGTGAGTTGTAGTAGCAAGGCAAATGCTCTATGTTCACCATTGAGGAATTTGATGACCGGAAAATACGTATGCAGCTCATCTATCAGCCTTTACATGATGAGATGTGGATAGTGATAGAGGATGGGCCACTCGCAAATAATGAAGGTGAACACAGCTGCAAGGACAACTGCTGCAGCTGAAGGAGAGGAGGCTGCCCCTCCTAGACCAGATATGGTTGAAAAATCAAGAGCTGAATGGACAAATGATGACAAAAAGATACAACCTTGACAATGTGGCCAAGGATATACTTTACAAGACATTGGACAAAGCCATGTTCAACAAAGTCAAATCTTGCAAGACACCAAAGAAATCTGGGATAAATTAACCTTAATTTGTGAAGGATCTCAACAAATTAAGGAAAACAAATTATCTCGTTGTTGTTCAAAAATTTGAAAACTTCAAAATGCTCGCAGTGAAACAACGGATCACCGGATGCTAGATTCACCAAATTACAAATGAGCTCTCAAAGACTTGGGAAAGAATACACACGTAAGGAGATGTGTATGAAGATACTAAGAGCCTCCCAAATTAATGGGAAATGAAGACCATGGCTCTCGACATTCAACGGATCTATCTAAGACATCCAATCATGAGCTATTCTCGCACCTCAAAGCTTATGAATTTGAGCCGAGAAGAAAAGATCAGAAGAAGAGACAAATTGCACTCCAAACAAATGCACTAATAGTCAAGGATGGCAAGAGAGCCGAGGCCAAAGAAGTCATTGACCCAGAGGAAATAGCCCCGATGGTTAAAAGATTCAATAAGTTCTTTAATAAGAACTACAAGAGGAATAAGGGTGAGACCTCCAAGACATTCAAGACTCCTTCAAGTCAAGGGAAGACAGTGCCTCCCAAGAGAGCCGAGCATCAAAATATTGAATACCAAAGAGTCGATAACCCAAGAATCGGTAAGGCCGATCAAAGAGCCGAGAACTCGTGTTGAATTGCATAACCAGACACTTTGCTATTGATCGCCCATATCCTCGTAGTCAATAAATACAGAATGAAGAAGAAAAGGAAAGTCTTCGCAGAAAGGAGACAAGAAAAGAAAAGAGCAATGTTGGTCAATAAACCGCCGAGACAAGTCAAAAGAAGAAAATGACACTGTGAGAGTAGTGAAGTCGACTACTCAACCGACCTCAAGAAGAAGCTTTGATCCGCCTTATGGCCAAAGAACAAGACAAATCGTAACATGAAGATGAGGTACACTCTAACTCATCTCATTCGATTCTAGTGATAGTGATTGTGACACACACACTTCATCACCCACTGATATTTATGATTCATTAGGCAAAATGATGAAAGACTTTGAGCACATCAAATCCTCACACACAATTTTAAATGAGGAAAATAGCCTGCTCAAAAGCCAAAACTCACAGCTGACTAAGGAGCTGAGTACTTTAAGTAACATAGCTGATGAGAACAAAGAGCTGAAGGCTAATAATGCCAAATTAATAGCAGAGATAGCTGCTATAGAGAAGAGAGAAAATGATCTCAAAAATGTAATTGCTTCTTTCACAAAGGCATCTAAATCATTGATGACCTTATCATGAGCCAAAAGGAATGTGGAGATAAGACAGCATATGATTCAATTCCTTTGTGCATAGTCAAACTCCCAGAGTGATTTTGGAAAAGGGATCTTCAAGCAATGAAGCATCTCAAAAATCCAAGACACCAAATGTTGCACACACATTTATTCCTAAGCACAATCACAAGCAAACTGGCCTTGGTTATAAAGGAAAAGGAAAGCAGCCAGTTGAGTATGCTGAGAGGACAACTGAGAAGAAATCCAGCAAGGTTCCTCAGCAAACTCCAAACAGAAAATACTCTGTAAAGAAGAAACAGAGCTACCAAAACCCCTAGAAGTTCTATAAAAAGAATACATATGATGGGAATGGTAGAAACTATCCAAGCCAAGCTGATTGGAATAATGTGAAATATCAAAGAAAGACCTATGGAATACAAGCCTGTGGCAAAGGCCTAACTCAAAGAAAGGCCATTTCAAAGGCAAAAGAACCATCATCAAGACACATATGCACCTAAGCACTTCACTCGTAAATATCACAACTACCCAAAGAAGGAAATTGCTAAAAACACATACACAGCATACGCACAAAAGAGACAATTGTATGAACCTAAAAACCCCAAGCAATTTGCCAAAGTGAATTATGATTATGGCACGTATAGATGGCAACCTCTTAGAGTCAAGTCATTTGGCTATAGGTTGGTTGGATCATCTTACAAAGACTACCTCCCCGTGACCTGCATAAGTATGGGTACCTAAAAACTAATTTCTTGATTGCGTTTCAAGGAATAAATGAGTGCCAAGGAACCTGGTACACGGATAGTGGTCGCTCCGCATATTACGACAGAAAACAAGAATAATCTCAAAAATTCAAGGAGATTAGAGGCGCAAAAGTTATATTTGGAGGTAATGAAGCTCCAGGGAAATCAAAGGCACAGGATCCATCAAGAGAAATGGATTAGAAATCACGATGTTGCATACGTTGAAGGCCTTAACTTCAACTCATAAGCATCACCAACTATGTGATAAAGGCTACAATGTTGGATTCAATATGGGAGTGTGCCAAATCAAGGATGTCAATCAAATGAAGTAGTGCCGCAAGGATCAAGGAAGAAGAATATGTATGTGGTGGATCGTCCACCGCAACACCAAGCACTTGTCTGTCATAGCAAAGAGCACAACAATCAAGTCGTTCGCGGGTACAAAAAGTGGAGTCATTCGAACTTCAAGACAATCAACAAGCTTGCAAGGAGTCATCTTGTTGAGGGATTGCCGATCGTGATACAAGAAGGAAAGTGTATGTGATGCATGCCATATGGGAAAGCGGTCAAATCATCATTCAAAGAGAAAGTCCAATTCTTCATCAACAAGGATACCGTGATTTGTCGCATTATGGATTTATTTGGTCCTGTTGAACTCAGCCAGATAAGTGGAAAGAAATGCACTTTAGTGGTGGTAGATGATTATTCAAGATACACCTGACAATCTTTATGTGTAAAAAGGAAAACCTTGCAAAGGCTACCACAAATTATGAAGAGAATTCAAAATGAGAAGAGTCAAACCATTATAAAAATAAGATCTCGATAGAGGAATCGAGTTTGTCAATGGGATAATAACTCAAAGATTGTTGAAAATGGGATTGCTCACGAATTATCTCAAAGAAGGACTCCACAAAGAGAATGGAGTAGCCGAAAAGAAAAAATGAACACTCAAGGAAGTCATAAGAACTATGTTAGTCAAGCCAATTGCTAAAAGATTTTTAAGAATCAACACCGCATGCTACACTTTAATAGATGCATGATAAATAGACACCGACAAAAACTCCCTATGAAATATGGACAGGAGAAAGCCAAATGTTGGATACTTTAAAATATTTGGATGTAAATGCTTCATTCACAACAATGGCAAGATAATCAAGGCTTTCGATGCTAAAGCCGATGAAGGTATCTTCTTGGGATACTCACCAAAGCAAAGCCTATAGAGGCCGAACAAAAGGACTATGGTTACGAAGAGTCTATCCATGTGGTTTTTGATGAACCTAATGTAAATGGAGAAGACATTGAAGAGTTAGCCGATAAGTTAAATCAGCCAACCGTGCGTAAGAGTCCCTATGTTGAAGTCAAGTCGAGCAATCAACCAAGATGAAGATGAGATAGCCGAATCTCAAAGACACTGAAAGTCTCGCAGCCTAAGTGATGATGAGAGAGCCGATCAAGGCAATACACCGCAAGACGGATGAATCCAAATGACTTACTCCAACCTCGATGTGAGATGGCCGAGACCATCCGCCTAATTAGTCATTGTAAATATAAGAGATGGAGTGAGAACCAGATCCGCAGCTCAACAAGAAGCAATGTTCACTTGTTTTATTTCCCAAATAGAGCCAAACGATGTGTCACAAGCATTGATGACACACATTGATTCAGCCATGCAAGAAGAGTCAATCAATTTGAGAGAAACAAAGTATGGGAATTGGTGCAAAGGCCAACTCATCAAAATGTCATTGGCACAAAATGGGTATTCGTAAACAAGATGAATGAGGAAGGATCCGTGGTAAGAAACAAAGCAAGATTGGTAGCCAAAGGGTATTGCCAAAAAGAGGAATAGATTTTGATGAAACCTTTGCTCTGTTGCAAGATTAGAAGCAATAAGGATCTTTCTTGCCTATGCCGCACACAAGAACTTCACAGCTTATCAAATGGATGTGAAAAGTGCATTCTTAAATGGACTATTAGAGGAAGAAGTCTATGTGAACAACCTCCGTGCTTTGAACAAAAGACCATTGGAGACAAGGTGTACAAGCTCAATAAAGCTCTATATGGATTGAAATAGGCACCAAGAGCATGGTATGATACATTATCTCAATTCCTAACAGATAATGGATTCACCAAAGGCAAGGTGACATAACACTCTTCTTAATTCAAGATGGAGAGAGTATACGCTTGTTCAAATATATGTGGATGATATCATCTTTGGATCCACAAACAAAGAGCTATGTGATAAATTCTCAAATCTCATGCAAGGCAAATTTGAAATGAGCATGATGGGAGAATTAACATTCTTTCTAGGACTTCAAGTCAAACAACCAAGGATGGAACCTTCATAAGTCGACAAAGTACACCAGGGATTTAATGAAGAAATTTGGTATGGAAGAGAAGTCTTCCTGTGAAAATACCAATGAATACATCACCAAGATGGACATGGATGCAGATGGCAAGCCCGTGGATCAAACAAGATACGAGCACTCATTGATCATCGCTTATCTAACAGCCCAACAAAGCCGTGGATAACCTTCTCTTGAGGTGTATGTGCCAGATTCCAATCTCGCACCTAAAGAAAGCCATAAGATCAGCAGCCAAGAGAAGCCTAAGATACTTGAAAGGATGTCGAAGTTGGTTTATGGTATCCAAAGGAAGGAGGATTCAAGCTAATTGGATACTCGATTCGACTATGTCAATGTAGAGTTGACAGAAAAGTACCTGCTGGCACATGTCAAATGCTTGAAATAGATTGGTTTCCTGGTTTAGCAAGTAGCAAAACTCAATAGCCACATCCATAGCCAAGCGTATACATAGTCAGCGGCAAAACAAGCAGCCCAAGTCTTATGGATGAGAAGAAATTGAGAGATTATGATATCGAAGAAAAAGAGATTCCAATTATGTGTGATAACACAAGTCTTGTCTGCAATCACTCGAATCCAAAGTTGTTGCACTCAAGAACAAAGCACATTGATGTCGATATCATTTTATAAGAGATCATGTTGAAAAGAAAGACATCACTTTGGAATACATCTCAACCGATAAACAAGAATGACATTTTCACAAAACCATTATGTGAATCAAGATTCAAGAGCTTAAGCATGAGCTAGGTTTGATTGAGCTGAGTTGACACTCAAAAGACTAAAGAAAAGAGATGGAACGAGAGAAGATGAAAACAAAATGCGTAGTTCGTGAATCAACTAGGTGAATCGCCGTGTCAGGTCAATCAGATTGAGTTAGGACAAATGAGTCACTATGTGAAGAAGAGAAAGAAGAGTCAAATCAGCTAAGATGCAAGCCGAGTTATTAATGAGCAAAATGACAAAACGCAATGCTTTTAAGAAGCGGGAATCTTTTAAGATGACGCTGCAATAATGACTCGGGTATACTAAAAATCGCACGACAAAGCATATGATTGATATAAATGCTGCCGCATTAAATGCGGGCAATTAAATGCTATTCGGGCGTGTTGAATCAACCGCCGATCTTGATCAAAAATTCAAAACCAAAATCATGTCCTTTCATAAACCACATATATACCATTCTCGCTGCTTTCTCACATTACTCAAACCTGTTCATCTCTCTAAAAGGCAAAGAAGACATCTTTCTCTCGAAAAACCCTATCAATCTTCAAAGCGAATTTCTTAAGTTTTGTTCGGTAAAACTCAAAAAATGGCACCTACTTAAGATTTCGCAAGTTGGGAAATAAATCCACACCGGTTCTACAAAGGATTTTGAAGGAATGATTAAACAAGGGTCCGATGAAACCCTTGTGAAGAAGATAGCCGAGAAAAGGAGAAATCGTCCGAAACCCTTTCTCTCGATGGAGTTTCGATGACCTACGCCGGAAGAAGTCGCCGCTTCTATGTAAACGCTCGAAGTTCACGATGAGGGCATCAAGTCCTCTCGTTCACGGGAAAGATTTTCACCATCACCGCCAAGGATCCGCAGCATCAGCCTTTCTACCGCGGAAGGAGTGCCTGGGAGATTTATGAAGTCGTTAACTTGGTCCGCGATGGAAGGAAGTAGCCAAACCTCGATCGTGGCTGCGAAAGGTTGTCTACACAAATGATAAGAAGTCAGCCAAGGAGGACTACCACAAGTTGGTCGACATCGCTGCAATGCATAGACATCAAGTTTGGAAGCTTTAATCACCGTCTGAAACTAAGCCGATCGATGGCCGCGATCATGGAGGAAAAAGAAGGTAAATCAATGAGTTTGTATACACAGCAGACCGCCAAAACATCGGGAATAAATCCTTCAAGGAAGATGGATCGCTCTAGGTCCTCGATATGGCCCGGTAATCGCCGGATGATGGAAGTGATGGGAGTCCTCTTCGACATGGAAAAGCATTCCATGTAAACAAGAAAATGTTCCGATCGAATCTCTCCGAGCTCAAGAGAGCTTACGCCAGAGGGTGGATACAAGCGGGGGAATCACCTGACCTGTAAGAAACAAATGCCTCCTCCTCCAAAGAAGAAAGTCACGATGCAACCGAAAGAAGATCACGCCCCCAGAAACAAAAAAGAAAACAATCGCACCGACCGCAGCCAAGTCACCCGCCTGCGCCGTGTCTCCCGCCGCAGCGAGGCGGAGAAGGAATCACAAATGCCTTCTCCAATCATCAAAAATAAGAGGATCGCTAAGCCCGTAAAGGCAGCCTCGTGCAAAGAAGATGCAATTCTCCCGCCGCCGCTAAAGGATCGGCGGGAACTGAACTTAGATTCCTTCAAAAACAGTACACGACTCTTTCCGCGATTCCAGCCGGGAGGTAAGATACCAGTCCGCCACTCACCGAAAAAGATTGAGCTTAAACCGGGCCGGAGAAGTAGAATCTCCGTAAGTCATTGAAGAACGTAATTAAGTTCGGGCTGAAAACAACAGAGGCAAGATTGGCACCTACTGCGGGTCCGAATAAACTGAGAGAAAGAGGCAGCTGAGACAACCGAAATCCCCGGGCCAGTGCGGTTGTCTCTCCGTCAGCGATCGATGTCAGCCGAGGTGAAGCTACGTAACTGAACGAAGGCTACCGATGCTG